>CM060962.1:101014411-101271911 GCA_030765045.1 Tenodera sinensis
CAGTTTTAATCATTTGCTGGGCGTTTTAATATTATTACGTAAATGGCAAAAGCTGTTATGCATATTAATTGAGATGCACGAGGCATAGTTCACGCAAAAATGTAAATAAACTGTTGTTTAATAATATGTCCGTTTTGACTGTAGGGGTACATGATGGATGAGGCGTGTCTCAAAATTTTTCCTGATTTTTAGAAGCCAATCCCTGCTCTAAGTACAAGAATCCACCGTTTTATTTTTAGCTGACGTTGTTAGTGTACTCATATGATAGGTCCATCTTTTCCGAGGCGTTTACTGAATTACGTTGCTATGTATACTCTAATAAAAAGTTTGTAAAATCGGATGGAAACCGGAATTCGCTCTCAGTAAACGAGTCGTATGTTTTTGATGTGTACTTTAGCGAGGAGTACGTTCTGTCCCTTAAACCACTGTTGCCCTCAATTTTGCGCATTCCTCTCGTTAAGAACGTCAAGTAACACATTTTAGTAAGCGTAAAACTGGACTAAGGTGCAAATGCCGTTAGATGGGTGGCCTACCTTCCAAAAAAATAGGCGCGGCTGACTCACCTGGTATGTTAAGCATGCAAACAGAACGGGATCTCAAAGCTTTAAAAGATTTTACTATCGCTCAAAGCCTACTGTATTCTAACATTCCCCTTGCACCTGCAAGGGAATAAGCAATAACATAATTTTTACAAATGTTTATCTCAACTAACACGAAGCAGGTAATAGGAATAAGAGTTTGTAAGAATGGTTAGTACAAGAGTAGAGAAAGTGTGTGTGTGTGCAACACATCAGATTTTTTAAGTACAGCACCCTTTATCTGTAGGTCACTATGAGTTTTCTTAACATTTGACTATTGCTGGTGCCTTTGTACCAACAGCCAAACATGAGATTAAATTATTTATGCAAACGACCATTTCGATTGACTTTGGTAGAGAGAAGAGTAAGCTTTTTGCAATAACAGTTCATAGTGTATAAAATAAGTGATGGCAGGTACACAAGGTCATATGGATGTAAAACATCCGATGTGTTTTTCTTCCTGGAAGCCATCGTGTGCATATGGCAGTTCTATTGTACAGCCATGGAAAAAATGATTGAGCACATTAGGGAGAGCAGAATATTTCTGAGTCCCACGTCCTGCTGCAGTGCGGTTTACATAAGTCGATATTTCCAACATGCAGCTGAGCTTATTGACTGTATGTGATCAATATGTTGTCGTCTGTCGGACGCACAAATAAACTGTGCTATGAATCACCACTCGCATTTGTATACATACTCGCAAATATAAATGCTAGTGGAGATTCAAGACACAGCCAATTTGTGTGCCCGACAGATGATAATATATGGAACAGAGACTATCAATAAACTCAGCTATATGTTGGAAATTTTGACTTGTGTAAACGGCTCTGCAAAAGTATGTGGGACTTCGAAATATTCTGTTCTAATGCGCCCAATTATTTTTTCCACGGCTGTAGAGTGCGGTCGTTTATGGCGAGGCCACAGGCCACGTGTAAGCTCCCTCCGCTCGCGGTAGTGCAAACAAAACATACATACATGTCTCGCCCTCAAACCATAACACTATATTTAATTGTTATCGAGAGAATTCACTCAATGTGTCGAAGTTTCTTGCATAATTTCATATACTTAAGCCTTCCGCTGAGAGAAATAACGCGGAAATTGCTATAAGAACCATAGAACGTTGAGAATTTTTCCTCTCATAAATAAGAGCCTGATATTTTTTTATAAACACTGTTTTCGCAGTAATGATCGTATAAATACATTTAGAATTATATATAAAATATTACAACTGCTTGGTTATCCTTGCCTTTTAACATTTTGTTTTCTTTAGCTTAACTTTGTACGGAAATATGACGTTAACGCAAACCAGGAAAATAATTACTATGTAAATTTGGTATATGTGTTTTTGAGTGTAAATCCTGTAAGTATACAGTAATTCTAAAACGTTTTCGTCCCCACTTTAAGAAATCCTAGCCAACTTAATGGGAAAGATCCTCAATTTTAATATGAGGAAAGAATAATATGACCACATTTGTTCTTTTCCCAGATTGTTAGTTTGACTTGTTTAATAATTTCTTTAAACTCCATCCTCCTTTTAACTTTATGATGATTATTTTTACATCACTGTTTTGCATGAATTTAGCAGAATAATTTTTATATATCTGACAGTAACACGTATTTACACTGGTTGAGAAATAAATTGTGAACCCATACATACAGAGGTGCTAATTCGTTCAGTAAAATATTGATAATTCTTCAGCTTGACATTTATACCCAACAATCGGAACCCATTTTCATCCCCACATCATGAATTATACCAAAGTGTTTGCTTCACTAGGTGCAGGAAAAATAATTTTTAAATACCAAACACCAAAATGGTGAAAATAGTACAAAACTAACAAGACGGAAAGTATTAAAAGCACCAGAACACGCTAACTGCAATAGTTTTTTTTTTTTTTTTTTTTTTAATATTAAAGAATTAAAATTCTCCGTACGTTAAATTGACTATTAGAATTTTTTAAAGTGGAAACAAATACTAGATAAACGTCACTGTACATTCCATTTCACTTATTCCTTTTTTATTTATGGCGAATGCACTTCATGATCTGCATCATCTTGTCAAAAACGGGAACAACTTTTCTAGCTTTCCTGTGACCGTAGTAATGGTATAATCAAGCAAGGGTTGCTTTAATTTCTTGAGCTTAGTCCTCGTAATGCAGCTAACAAAACCTGTCCATGGCAATATATCAGGATAAATTGGTTCACGCCATGGTTTAAGTTGACATTAATACCGGTTTTCCACTCTATCATTCGGCTTTTCATCGGTTATTTCCCCTCTTGGAACTTGTCTCATGTTTAACTGGAATTAGCAGCTTTAGTTTTGTCCTGCTTCCCGAGAAATCCATCTAATTTCGTTTTTGTGCTTGAGTTATTCCGAATTCTTTTTGTTGAGCATGCACAGTTAAGAGCAAGGAATCGTGCCGATAATCTTGGCTTCAGATGGTGTTTTCTTTATTTAATGTTAGCAGAATCCTCTTATCATCAGGTCCTACGCCTGCCTTGGCTGAGTTAGTCCTTTACTGATCTGACTTCAAGCCCGACACCCACGCATTAGCCTATAAACAAAAGTCAGGCCTAGGTGAGCGGCAAAAGGGGAGGATTCGGCAACTTTCACCAGAATGGCTGGAAGATCTGCTTCACAATAAGATTCCACAACAGCCCCTGTATGAGTTTGTTGGTTTGGGGCTCAGTACCCCCCGCCCCTTTGCTTTGGTCTAAGACAAAGTGCTGAACTCTGAAAGATGAGAGGAAAATCCTATTTCAGTGCACGGGTGACTATGATGTTCTTATCCTATGTGAACAAGCCAGTGGTAAATTACAAATTCTATAATAAAGATGACAGTGCCCACCTTGGTGTTTGAGGAGAACAGTTATGGTATTTGATCTCTGAAATCGTTGCAAATAATGCATCACTTCTGTATTCCTAATCCAGAGGATTATTTGGTACATTTTAAGATATATTTGTCAAAATATACAATTGAATTTAATAATATAGTTATTTAATGTAGTATAGATATCCAATGCTTACTGCGGCACTCTGTTTTTCGTTTTGTTTTGTTTTATGTTCATAGTGCTATAGACGTGACGCAACTAAAGCTTGCCAGCGAGATCCGCGGAAAACTTCGGTACTACTCTGATCAAGTCGGGTTACCACGCTCAATTAAAGGCCACATACCATTTCCACTCCCCACATTATACTTATTGGTCCCACTGTCTACTCGGCATATGCACTCACTGCTATATGTACTCCTCGAGACGTTAGATTGTGGAGCCCGTAATAGGGATACTGTTACCCTGCTACAGGCGTAACGGTACTGTACGTTTACCAAAATAGTCTTGTGCGCATCCTGCAGATTGGAAAGGTTTAGGTGCGCCATCTATAACAAACACTTACTTCAGTTGTAAGTACTAAACATTTCAATACAAAGAATACGGGAATCAGCAGTACGGTTAATGAAATTGCTCTGTTTTATTTAAATCTCTTGTTGAAAGGCTTGAATTTGACCTGCGGACTTAAATTTTTAGGTTCACAGTTTTGAATATGGTAATTAAACTTTGGCTGCAGACTAAAAATGAGCCATTTGGGATATTCAAGTTGGTTTTACAATTTGTGGATATATTCAACACTGACTATTATTAACTTTTAAAACATGATTTGCTTTAGGCAGAACTATAATGTAAAGTAGTTTGTGAACTATTCTGGAAAAGTATTCCTTTTGAGTAATAAACTTTTGATTCCAAAGAATAGTTTGTATTATGACGGAAAAAAATAGAAAAAAAATTGAAATCCACGGAAAGCGACTACCTAACCACAACCACAGAAATGCTAGGTCTAGATGACATAGGTCGGTTAGTCCGTCTGGGTGGCGCAGTTGCTTAAATGCTGGTTTTCTGTGCTCAGTCCAGTGACTTAGATCCCGGATAGCGACAATAATATTAAAACATGATAAAATTTGACAACTATTACCTAATATTAGTATTGTTAATTAATCGTTCATCCACACATGCGATGTACAGGACGAGTAAGAAACACAAAATCAGGCTGAAAAATTCAAAGCAATAGCCGTGGAGTTAATTGGAAAATTAAATATTGTGCCTGCTTGTTGCCGTGGTAGCTCAGTTGGTTAGAGCAGCGGCACGGAAAATCGTAGCTCTGCCGTTCATAACCCAGTCATAGCATCGACTTGAGTCAGATTCCAGCTTTCTAAGTCATCGTCCTCGTCCTTGTTCTCGTTCTCGTTCTCGTTCTCGTTCTCGTTCTCGTTCTCGTCATCGTTCTCCTCATCGTGGTCATCGTCGTCATCATCATCATCGTCATCGTCGTCCTCGTCATCATTATCATTATTATTATTACCATTAAAAATGGCACTTGGTTCGAAGCTATGTGTGTAATTTAAAACTACTGACATTTTTCCAAAAATATTAGTGTTTGGGGTGTGTATGAAACAGTAACTAGACATAAAGCACAAATACAGGGCTCAATGTTCCTCCGTAAAATTTCGACTAGATTCTTTAACTTTACAAATCAAATGTTGACATCACATAAAGCACTTCATTATAACTATAAATAATCGACCTCAAAGCTTTCTAACGATTTTTATAGTTAAAGAACTATAGTCCAAACTGCATCCCTGACATCGTAAATGTACTGAAAGACATTTTGGAGCATAGGGTCCAAACAGGTGATTTTTTAAAAGATAAAATCTTGTCTTGGACTAGTCAGAAAGTGATAGGTAATATTGTGGGACTAGTAATCCAAGCATATTCAAGGCAGATGTCTGCTAGAAGATTAAAATGAGTCATTTCTATGGGTACTGTGTGGAATGTTTGTGCGTTAATTCTGTTCGTTACTCGAAACTTTTAACAAGCATTATCCTACTAGTAAAATAACGATGCTCCGCCAACCTAAAATTCAGAGCGCTAATGATATTATATCTGTCTCTCTCGTTAATGGATGGAACCTGTCGGCGAGCTAACGGATTTAGAGCTCGAAAATATTCCCGCTATCAGCAATAAGATATAATACTATGAATTCAATGGGGATCCTAAATAAAATATCAGATATTTCACAACTTTCACAGAATTTGTAAACAGTTTAAAACAAAGCACATTTGCTGTACACCAAACCTTTGCGTATAAGACTTGGTAACTTTATTAAATGATAATTTGTATACAAGTAGCTCATGATAAACGCTTAACTTATATCATTTACGGAGTAATCCTTTGTTTTTATGAACCCGTCTTTCAAACTTCTCAGAACTCTCACGCTTACGAATATGTCAATTCTCCGATCTTTTATAGCGCTAGTTTTTCTATTCTCGCTGAAAATTAATTTTCTTTATTATTTGCGCCATTTTTTCTCACTCTAATCGGTCACTGCCAAGATTTTACCAAGATCAGTTGACTGCTCTACTGAAGATGACAGTCATGAAAGGGATCGAAACTTCTGAAAAGCTATTACATTACACCAAGGCCTACAAACCATGATATTTTAATTAATTCCGTTGACAACGACAGCAAAAGCCTTCAGCCTTTAGATAACTATAGGGAAATTCTCTGTAATAAAAAGGCAGTTTTTAACTTCCGAGTTTATCTATTTTAGGTATTGCGTTCTTAAGTTTAATCAGAAACTGTTGTATTAAACCACGATGTTGGGAAGGAAACCTTACAGATGTGACAAATCGCGTAAGCAAACGAATGAAACCGTTTATTAGGATTTCCGAACTTCAGTATACCATATCATCAATGTGCACCTAGTATACAGTACTTGCACATTCCAATTTTGCAAAAATTAAACACACATAAATCCTAAACGTAAACAGGTCTTATGGGAGTAGCTGACTGACGAACAAATGATAAAACATTTCAAAATTCTTATACCTACGTACAACGAAGCAAATTGCACTTGAAATTAAAGAAGTGATCAAATGGAGAAAAAAGTACCAAGGTTCAAAACGAAATCTCACAAAGGTGAGAACCTTTCAGACTTACTGAATTGGTGCTCTGTGAAAGTGAAAGTGAGGGGATTATATTGTCTGTCATCCACCGAAATTTAAGAAAGGAGATGTTATATTCAAACTAAAATGTATTCATCCATCATCACATAGGATTACACTTTGGACCTAGGGCTGATCCGTCTCCACATAATTAAAGATTCTTGGTGAATTTGTTCTTTCGGGGTATTCAATATCACCTAATCATATAGGTTAACAGTCATTTACCATTCTGGGGATGTAACTGGGATCCATTCCATTTGGTTGGTCATAAACCTCTAACCTGTATTTGTCAATTTGTTCTATAATGCCTTTAATTTGAAGCTCTTCACGCATATCCGAATCTTGTTTTCGGTCTAGAACTTTATATCTAGCCACTAGCCTTAATAATACCTTTCTGTTGCTTCTATCCTTCCGTTTGCCTCCCCCCTTTTTGGGAGGGGGTTAGGTTAGAGACCGAGTTTCTGAATCCAGCAGTAGTGAAGGTTTTACTAGGAATTTAAACTTTTAAGACGTCACTTCTGACTCTTTCAACAAATGACCTTTAAATATTGTGCCCGACACCTACTGCAATTTTTTGTAATTTAGCGTTATTTATATTTACATATGCAGATCGCCCCCGTAGCGTAGTAGTGCCACGCCTTCCCATGGTGCGGAGGACCCGGATTCGATCTATGGTACCGGCATGGGATTTTTTCCCCGCTTTAGGTCTAATCCGGGGTGCACTTAGCCACGTTAGGTCCCTGAGGGACCAATTAGGAAGCTACTTGATAAATAAGTAGCGGCCCCAGGTCGTGAAGACCGGCCGGGGGCTCGGAGCGCTGACCACGTACCACGCTCCAGTACTGCACCCCACTCATGACGCCTGTAGTGGGCAGAGGTGGGGGACGCAGCGGCTTAGCGGTAGCCCTTACCCGGGATTGGGCTATTGCACGGGGGGGGTTAGGTTTAGTATGATTTGTGTCAAATATTTGTAGTATTTGGAGTCATCTAGTTTCTTGATGAATGGATATAAACGGTTTATTGTTTCACTAACTGTCGCGCAAAAAATGTGTGTACAACGCTGCAATGCTCAGCTCGAATGAATTTAGTCACATTTTAATCCTAACGTGACGTTGCCAAATCTCTCTTGGAAATTAAACTTTGCATAACACTTTAATATTAAATTGTGACTAAGTTCATTCAAATAAAGGTAGAAATGTATTACAGCATTATTCACACAACGTTAGTGAAATAATAGATGTCTGTATCCATATGTCAAGAAGATAGTTGACTCAATATATTTTATAGGATTTTCCGAAACGGTTTTTTACTGACAAAATTGTATTGGACATATTTGTTACACTCGTCATGTAGAATCAATCCCTGGTTAACGTATGGCCAAAGCAACACCTTCCACCCAGATATATCATAGTATAACTATGAGCTAATGTACAGCCTAAGTTAATTTAATGGTTCCATTCATTACTGATGTGCCTGTGGCGCGGAGGACTCGGGTTCGATCCCCGGTACCAGCATGGGGATTTTATCCCCTCTGGGAGGTCTGGCACGGGGTGCACTCAGCCTCGTTAGGTCCCGGGGGGACCAATTGAGGAGCTACTTGATGGAGAAGTAGCGGCCCCAGGTCGAGAAGACCGCATAACTGGCCGGGAGGGCTCGGGGCGCTGACCACGTCCCACCCTCCAGTACTGCACCTCACCAATGACGCCTGTAGTGGGTAGAGGTGGGGGACGCAGCGGCTGGGCGGTAGGCCTTGGCCCTTCGTGGGCTGTCGCGCGGGGTTTACATTTACATTTACATTCATTACTGATGACGATTTTTATGAGTGGAGTTTTTCCTCAAAATCCTATTACTTTTGTTCTTTTTACGTATTTAAACCATACTGGACAGTTATAGAATTTAGTTTAAGGGACTCTGGGAGTGAAATTTGAAAGTTCCACATTTCTTGATAGATTTTTCTGAAATGTTTACTGTGTTTGTATTTATATGAGAATAGGAGGTACGCCAAATTTCATTAAAATTGGATAATTCGTTTATGATATATAAATTATTTTGTGAATTTAATAGGCACATTTTCAAAATAGAGCTCGCGTCTATTGACTTTTAAATATTCATTTATATTGCCAGAACTTATACTCTAAAACATGGGTAACAATTGTATGAAGAGATATTTCAAATACGTTTGCTGATTATGCTGTATATATTTTTTTAAGTAACAAAGAAAATTTAATCTTAAAAATTATTGATTTCTTCATACAAAAAAATGTTTTTTGTAATTCATGTTAATGATACCATCAATATTGAAGCATAGTTTTGTTTAGCTGCTATTTATGAATACATTTGGAAATTTTCATTGAATTTGAAGCAAAACGCAGGCGCGAGCTTCTTTTGGAATGTGCAGAAATGTAGTTTTGAGAAAAACAGGCTTTTATATATGAACATACTGTGTACGTTAAGGGAAGAGCACTATTTGAAAGGGCCGTCATGAACACATGGAGTGGGGGATATGAAAAATGTTAGCTGATACAGATGCACAGGAGTTCTAGGAACATTTTAAGGTAAAAAGACAATTTTCGACTTTTTGACAATTTTGACCAAAATTTCACTCCCAGTGTCCCTTAAACAAATGTCTCTGTAAGTCAACCTGTGATGTTGCAAATAAACTTGGTCACCAGCAAAAGGTTCAGTATTTAGATGTGTCTCAGTTACTGGTATAAAATTATGACAGTTTTTATTCCCATGTCGTGGTGAACCCGTTAAATGTACAATATGCATATTATGACGCTGCGACTATAGCGCAAGGGTATAGAAGGTCGCCGGAGGCAGTTGGATAGCTAGAACCGTCCAGAAGTTTCGCCTTCTCAAACATTCCAGAACTGCTTGCAAACTGCCAACAGCTATATAAACGAAGCTATCACAAAGTCTCAAAAACATCTGGCGAAGACCGTGGTTCCGGCGAAGTGACACTGTTGCGACGAGAGGCACTGTCCTTCGAGCGAATTGGTGAAGTCTGTGGTCACGTGTAGGGAGTATTGTTATTGCATGGGATTGGGCACGTCTTGTGTTTGATTCCCCAGCGCGTGAACCTTCCGGAAGAAGAGGCTAGGTCGGGCGTATCTCGTTACGCCAACGGATAATTGTGGAACTACTAAGCTCCAAATTTGAATCACAACTACATACATGCCTGGTGAAAATGCTGAAGAAAACTTGCCTACGTGGAACTTTTTTTTTTTTTTTTTTTTTTTTTTTTTTTCATTTTTGCCTTTATAGAACTATAATTGATGATTTTGAATGGGGTATTATATGTTCAAGACGCTTTTATGGAATGCTGCACATTTCAAATATAAGGGCGTCATCAGATAGGTATAAGGGATATGTTGGAAGGATTACGATCTGTCAATTTGCTATACCTTCATGAGAGGCCATTGTTATGACTTCCGAACTGGCTTCTTTATGCTTCAGATAAACATTTTAACGATATTTCCCCATGTTGCATTAAACGAGCAATTATTTTGAAATCATTTCTGGTTGACAATGTATCATGAATAACACAACTTGAACAGAAGAATAAACCTTAAATTAATGTCGTAATGAACTTATACAGAGCATACGGGTGGATAAGCTGTAGAACTAGCTTCCAAGTTTAATTTACCAGATCGGTCTTGTCTTATGTATTTCGGTAGCAAACTTCAAACTCGACTTCCACAATATTCATTTACATTAATAAATATAATTACAAAACAGGGAGCGACCGGTGTAGAAATTCGAATTTGTGTTAACTATATAAGGTTTTGGCCAGTGAATGTCTCGCGTGTTCTGTCTACAGGGCAGGTACCATAGCAGGCATACAGTAGTAGATCTGATAACCAAGCATAGGAATTCTCAAGCACTTATGACCAGCGAATTGTCTTCGCGGTTATGTATGTGATACCCATTTGGGAGGTCCTCCCTGACTAAGGTTTCTTCCCCAAGATTTTCTCAGTCATTATAACTGGCAAAAGTTGATACGTGCCCTAAACTCTAGCAATTAGCTTCAAGTTGTTACCACAGAAACCTTTGTATTACGTATCACAGTCACAACCACATCCACCGTCACCGTTATCATCATCATCATCATCATCATTATTATTATTATTATTATTATTATTATTATTATTATTATTATTATTATTATTATTATTATTATTATTATTATTATTGAAAATAGTAATACAAAGTCCGATATGGACAGTCGAATTTGCTAATACATGAGTTCGTGAACGGATAGTCTGTGGTTCAAACCTCGCTGGAACCTTCCTCCTTGACTGATGTGTTTTTGTCCAGGAACGCTTACTTCTTAAATTTCCTTGCCAAATTTTCATGTATGTCCTATACCGCCAGTGTGCACCACTTGTGGTGTCGTATGCAATAAGTATAGGAGTTTAAACATTATTAAATAACACAGAAACAGTTAGATCCATGAACTATCAAAACAAGATTACCCTCAATATACTTACCTCATACGCGGTGATAGTGTTAGCAACAACAGAACGCCGTTAAATAAAATATTCGATACATCAAGTAATAATCCTACGTAATATAATGGTAACACAATAGTCATCGTACCACCGCGGGTATCATTTCGGTGGTATATTCTCACAAAAAGAATGTAATTCCGGCATAAACAATATTTAAGGGATATAGGCAAGAAAAATATGAGGAAGCTAAAATAAGCCACACTAAATAAAAAGTTAAGAAACTGTAAATATTTTCTCAGATCTTATAATTAAAAGAGTGCACAAATGCCTTATTTAATTGCCTCATTCCACTTTACGTTTATGGCAACTGCTAACAAGAATATTTAGATGAGCAAAGCGTTCAATGTTTTAAAACTGCAGTCAGAATCCTGTGCTTTGGTATGTTTGTTCCCGTTTGCTACACATTGCAGCAAATCAACCGTTTAAAACGTGCAAAACAAAAGTAATCAGCAACAGAACAACTGTTTGTTGCTTTAACGGCAGAAAATAAATTGACTATCAATTTTCTATATCACCTTTTGAACTGTTTCATCGACTGCAAGGCACTTTAACATTGCTCCATAGTGCGGTCGAACCCCTCAAGGCCATATGGTTGGTTTATCTGCCATTTTTCTCTCCCTTCAATGAACTATGCATAAAATGCCAATGATTTCACGATTGCCCCTAACTGGGCACCCTTCCAACTCTACGTTATGCCGCTTGGTTTATAAGCCTATAAAATCTGTCTTACGTAAATATTCAATGGTGACTCTAGAAGGACCTTAGATGTTGAATTTGTTATCACGTCAGCTAGTACGTTTTATGGTGAAAACACTTTAAATGCACTTGCTCAACTAAAATTGGTTTGAAACACTAATGGTTAAAATTTCATAAGTTGAAGGCACCTCGTGGAATATGTGTTAGTTATACTAATGCAATGTCAGTGGGAGTTATGTAAAATGTGTTAAAAAGAGGCTGTTTTGCAGTTTACTACATTTATAAGGATAGAGTTAGACTGAAAAATTCAATGCAGTCAATGCAATCTTATTGGCCTTGTAGTTGGTTAAACTAGAAGCTCGGAACTTAAGTATTTACAATATTGTAAGGTGCCATTAACCCTCGCATTACCAGGGGGGTACTTTATGTCCACCTTTTGTAGTTTTCACATTTTCTGTTTTAACCTTTTGATTAAAGACATGCAGTTCATAGTTATTGTCAATCACTGTTTCTACTACTGAATTGCGTGTTTATTTCAACTTTTTTTTATTGTTGGCCGTTTTGAGAAACAATGAAATGTCAACGTGGTCATAAAGCACTGCCCCGTTGGTATAACGCGAGTCATATAAAAAGGAAAAAAATAGTTAAACAATGTTAAACATTTCCTTTATAAACATGACAAACTATAATACCCAATTTTAAAGTAAATTTGTCTTAAACATTGCTGAGATACCTTGTTACCAGCTGTGGTAATCTCCGTTGGTAGTGTAATAAGGATTGACATGGTATCTAATGTCATTCATGTTAAAAAGTAAAAAAGTACTGGCTAAACAGTGTTAAACATTACCTTTATAAACATGACAAGATATAATACCCAGTTTTAAAATAAATTTGTTTAAAAAATTGCTCAAACATATTGTTACTACAGGTCTTAAAGTAACCCCCCCCCCCCGCCGCTAATCTAAGTTATGAAATAAGGCTTGGTAATGCTAGGACTAAGGTATGTTATCCCATATGAACTGAGATCTCCTTGTGTGGTTTACTGGAAAAATGCGAGTGAGTTGGAGATCATTATGATTATTATTATGATTATTACTAATATTACTATTATCATCGTTATCGTTATCGTTATCGTTATCGTTATCCTCGTCCTCGTCGTCGTCGTCGTCCTCGTTCTCATTCTCATTCTCATTCTCATTATTATTATTATTATTATTATTATTATTATTATTATTATTATTATTATTATTATTATTATTATTATTATTATTATTATTATTATTATTATTATTAGCTGTATTTTCTAACAATTTACATCGTTAAATGGTATTTTAACGACTTGTAAACTTTTACTTTAAAACAACAAAGTGACTGTAACTTCAAATCGTTATGTTAGAATTACAAGACGTTTCTCAGGCACGCGTATGTAGTACTGAATTGGCCGGAGGAGTGGAGCAACAATCAACACCGTTCGAAACAGTACGGTCCTCGTTTGCAGATTGGTTATCAAAATTAAATGATTTGGAAACCATAGCATTGGGCTGCGTTGAGTTGGCCCGTCAGGGAAATAGCCGGAGCGCGTGGAGAAAGATTAAGGATTGCCTTTGCCATATGGACAGGCAATAAACAGCTAGGGAATGCACGAAAACGATTTTGTTAAAATACAGTGGGGGGTTAAAGCTAGAGTAGAGTACAAAGTAACTCATTAATAGGTAGTCCAGACTTAGTATTAGTGCGGGGATCCTGGGGCTTAGGCATGGTGCATGGCGGATAGTAAAGGTTAGCAATGCAAATTACCTGTATGAGAACTTGCCACATTTTCGAGGGACCGCGTGTGTACATCTTGAGACGCTTTAGAGTTGTGGAGGGAAAAGAAACGTTGACCACAAATCTTTACCAGGGTAAGCACCCGTCGGGTGCCACTGGCAAGCAGGAAAGATGATTATCGCATGAGTAAATGTCCGCTTTAGTTGCAACAGCTCAGGTCTGGGAAGCCTTACATTAGGGGAGGGGTGTATAAACAGAGTGGAACCTATTCTGCTAGATGAGTGAGTGAGCAAGGTTCAAGGGTCCGTCGACAGCTAGGTCATTATGGCCCGAATATTCTGCTGGGTATTTGGAGGATAATTTTTACGCTATTCTGTCATTATTCATGCATCTTTATTGTGTTGCATTTACTTTTCCTTCTTCGATGTGCTTTAGATACAAAGGTACTATTACTATTTAAGCGACTATGCTTGATTACATTTATTCTATCTCTGCGGCGTTTTATTATATTATTTATTTGAGTTTGTTTCTTATAAAACTTCCTATGGTCTATAGTAGTTGTGTAGTTTCTAAGGATCAATGTCCATGTACTCGCTTTAAGTAAATGTGCACGTTTATTACTTGACCCACTTCGGAAACAACTGATCTACCCAATCAGCCACTTCGCTGTCTCAGCTTTTTTCCTGCAGACTTATTTAACATAATTTGTAATCTAGAGGCATATCACGGTTATTCATGAATACTGACAATCTACGTCTGATGCAGTTGCAGATGGATTAAGATATGGATCCAAAGTTAGACAGCCTCAGGAAACAAATGCACTAAGTATCTAATTTTCAAAAGGTAAGGTTTCTGAGTATTTAATAAAAAATCGCATAGTTCAATGTGTATAGGTCAGCTTCATCACTTGTTTTCATATAATGAATCAATAATTTGCAGCCCTTTGAAGTTACCAGATCGACGCGCGGCTACATTTTTTTGTGTATGAATACAACATATACGATCAGATTTTGAGTTGTTTTTTTTTTTTTTTTTTTGGGGGGGGGGTGTGGCCGTGCACTGGCACTTATTATTACTTCCCTATAAAACTCACAATTGGAGATGGATCTCGTATTGTTGGCCTAACATTTCCCGATTAAAAAAAAAGTTGCTGACAGCTGTATAAGATTCCCTAATGAATGAAGTAAGTGATCGCACATGCTCAAAATCGCGACTGCAGCGCTGCAAGGTCAAATTATTTAAACGGTGCTTATTTTAAAAACACACCTACTGGCATAAAGCGAAGTCACTCAATGTATCATCAGTTTGCAACAGCTATAGTTCCTCTGACATCAGCTATAGTGAGTGTTAATTTCAAAGTGTGTTATGACACCTCATTGTTGAGTCAACTTTTTGAAGCAAGTGTCTGGGGTGAAAGGTTAGGACATGATATTTAACGCCTTCGCCTTTTCCCAGACCATGCAAGACGAACTACTAAATTCATGAGAAACTTTTATTATTATAAAATAAACGGTTACGAGGATGTAAAGCGTTTGAATCATAATGGAGGTATAATGGAGAACATGAGGCTAAATACAGTGAAGCAACTTTTAGGATGTATATATGCTGCAAGTACTTTTCTTATACAATTGATAGGTCAGTCTAAACTGCAATTAGACTTTCTTAGACTGATGACCTAAATTACACATGACTTTATGCACTTCTTATATCTTCTCAAATTAAGAGATGCCCAGCAAATCTGTCATTTCCAAGTGCATAGCAATGATCTTAAAATAAAACTAGTAGAATTCACCATCGATCAATTTTCTGATATTTACTAATACATTCAACACGTCCAAGACGTAATGAGGTAGGGTATAATTTTATTATCCTGCATGGAATCGACTCCCATTGAAAAGAGAACAAAAAATTAAACCATCCAGCAAATGCTTGAAGCAGGAGTCTATAAAGCCGTCAACAGCGTTTTGGCCACAGCTCGGGTAGCATTCGTCTTCTAACGCTAATGAAAGATGACGTATTGCATTCACATAGATTTCTGCACTTACTCTTCTAAGAACTGTTCTTAAAAAAAATCATCTTCTATCTACTTCTTGTTAAGCGGAATAAACGTTCGTTGTAAGCTTACACGTTCTTTGTAGACCTAAGAAGTTTACAATACCCTATAGCCATAGTCAGATGGAAAATAATAAAAACCGTGCTATCGCGGCAAAGAGTTAGGAGATCAGAAGGTGCGGTATTGCATCACAGTTTAGCACAAGACCTTTGCCAAACTGCTGATATCATCTATGCGGGCTCAGCTAACTGGCTGAAGATCAACTAGCCACTGTCCTGCACCTCCCTTATAGACCCACATTATCCTCATTGAACTTGGCTAGATTGTACCTGATGTAAGTAGTGGGACAATTTGACTTTGAGACGTTTAGCTGGTTCCACGTGGATGCTATTAGTAATTTTGTAATATTAGTGTCCCATAATACGAGTTTGCTACAGTACGGTATATAAACCACTTAGTCTGTGGCAGCACGACAATTTGGCCCACTCCTCCTATTGGGCTACCCGTGCTTGCAATCTGTCAAGGGAAGTATTTAGTTTGAAATCAGATACTCTACTATATTGGTCCAAGAGATTAAGAGCCAAGTTACAAGTACCAGGTTGTTTATTGCTAAACTACGATTGCATATCTCAGAAATTAATCTTTACGATTCTAGAATGGGAAATATTAAAGATATGCATTTTATAAACATTTCTGTCTCCAGTTTCCCTTTAGATGGATGTCCTGGAGAGTACTAGGCGAATTTGTGCCCACCAAGTTAATTAGTTACGTGGATGAACTGTTTATGGAAACTAATCGCAAACTTTTACCCATCACAAAGTAACTGCCTGTGCAAGCTCAACTACTAAATTCATGACAGACCTTTACTATTATAAAACATGCGATTACGAGGATGAAATTATTTGAAATAAAAATTGAGGGGGAGGGATAATGGGAAAAAATGAGGTTACATACAAAGAAGCTACTCTTTCGGATTTATAAATGCCGCAAGTATGTGTTTTATACACCCAATAGGTTACTCTGAACTGCAATTAGACATTTTTAGACTGGTGACCTAAATTACACATGACTTTATGTACATTAGCACTGAATGTGTACAGTTTCTTTGCATTGTCACTTAACAGATGTCGCATCATTGACTGTAGCGGAGATGTGTTTGGTTTCTGGCCAGTATTTGACAATTGAAACCCGCCTGGCGAACTTCAAGCGCTTTCGACATGCCCACTCTCTCTCTCTCTCTCTCTCTCTTTCTCTTTCTCTCTCACACATACACACACATCCAACCAGTCACAGCTACAGATGCCCCATAAGAATTGCAACGTTTAGTCGGCAGCTGTGAAAGTTCGTTTCAGGTTGGCATATTCTGCTGCTGGATGAATACACCTAACGATTGAGTGCAAAAAAGGGGCTTTCAAAGACGCTAAAAGCAGTGACGGGGCATAAGAAGCACCTTCTTCCTGGAAAAACCTAACGGAACATTTCAAAAACTTGTCAGGGTTTTCTACATATAAAGCCTGTGTGCTACATGTTATTGTATCAGTATTGCATTTAAACAGCCAATACATGGAGTTCCTAGCATTTCAGAACGTAGCAGATGTCACTTGTTTCTGCCAAAATCTAAAATAGGGCTTATTTGGCGTCTGAAGTGTTATACCCTTTCAGTCAAACCTTCCCTTTTCACGTCTATCCACGCATGCTACTTTATGTTACTGCCGTTAAAGATATGTTGAAAGCAATCGCTACACATGGCGTTAGTTAGTTCCAAATCATTTCAGAAAAAGTCTGGAATAACGCAAAATAATAATAGCCTTTAAAAACTAATTACTGAAAACCTCACATTTTATAAAATGAAACTACTATTGTATGTATTGTCACACTGATAGATTTATATTTATCAAAAAAATGGCAACGAGCATTTGAGCAGTTTTTAATAGAACTTTCCATTCTAGTGAATTGAGGAATAATCATATTTAAAAAGTAATTTGCTGCCTCTTTTTTTCTCCTTTTGCACTACTCATGTGCAACGCCAGGATGCATATTTGTTACGTTAAAATGTGGTAAACGCTTTCGTTACCTCTGCTGATTCTTTCTTGCCTGCAAACTGCAGGCGGTGAAATTGGTAGTGTAAATAGGAAACGGCCTCCGGTTGGTTGCACTGATGTGCGTAAAAGATGGCCAATTCTTCTGAATCGGAATAGTGTGTTTCCCTCCATAAGGTTTCCCCATTCACATAGCCAATCTTTGACTCTAGCCAGCCGGTATGATTATCCATGTGACGGGACTAAAAACAATCCAGGGAGACAAAAACGAAAAAAGAACAGTATTATAATGGACGGGAAATGATGGGGTGGGCTGGATACCGTCTCTGTGAAAGAGTTTCACTACATTGGCATACAAGAAAAGGTTAAACCAATACAACATAATTCAGCCCTATGCAGTAAGAGATGGAGATTTAATGTGTGTGTCGTTAAACTGGACGGCAGCTGGGACATTTACATGGGAGCTTTTATCACCGACCGACCTGGAGGCAGAGCTTAAGTCATTTCCATCTTGGAGCGGCAACACGAAATATGACTAAGGTATAGCATTTGTAGCATCAGAATACAATGTTTAAATTTATTAAAAGAAAAAATTAACTTAACTATCGCCTTTAATGATAGGATTGTACTATAGTATATTTTATTATTGCGCTAGCATTCAACGAAGCTTTGCCGTCACAATATTGTGCAAATGAAAACATCGATAACTATCTTGTAATGTTACCCTTTGGTATTTTGGCAATATCTTGGCATAAGTAAAGTACTGTGCCAATCCAAATGTTCAAGGACCGGTCACGCTGGCAGCGAGTCGGGCTAGATTTGCCACTACCAACATAAAAAACTGTATTTCATATTTCACCTTTTATGCACATAAATACACGTCCAGCACTTTTTTCGCAGTTTTAACTAGGGGCATGATGTGAAATTGCCTCCCTTTATCACATTTCTTCCGTCACCAGAACTGGCTGAACCAGTATTGTGAATCTGAAGATTCAAATTGATAGAAACGGATTCAGCACTATTGGAGACGTAGCTTTTGAAAGAGTACAGGTCATTCCACGTATGTTCAATAAGGAGTAAGGCAGTAAACGTATGATCAGTTTAACGTATGATCAGTTTCCTTTTACATATTTATATACTCTGTAAAATATTTAAGTTATAGGGAACTGATTCTTATATATCGTACCATAACCCATTCGTGAGTTTTCGTGAAATAAATTGGAATGAACTAATAACAAGAGCAGAGCGTTTAAAGTAAGTATATTCATCGCTGAGCGTGTCCAGAGTTTTTGGCGTACAGAAATAGTAGGCTGCCACAAACACAGGCGCATAATTAAATTTTAAAAAAGGGGAGTTGTCACATTCTGACACTGTAAGAGTGCGTTATAGAAGTCACTCAATGATAAAGGTATGTGTATTTATTTCCGTAAATACTTAAACATTTTAATTACTGCATTGTGAAGCCGTGTAGCAATATATCCAATAACATTTATTCCAGAACCTACACCTTAAGCGTGTTCAGTTACTGAAATCGCATTAGTTTTCGCATTTGCCATAGTTTGGCATTGTTTCACCAATGTTGACACATGTCTTATATAGTTGGACTAATGTCCCATGGCACAGTGTTCCTATTTAATCATGAACTTCACTAATATTAGGTGCCTATTTCTTCCCAAGAACATAATATGTTTTAGCTTAAATTGAGAACAAATCAATTCTATGTGATTTAGATAACACAGATATGACGGGAGCAACAAAATCTGTCCTTGCGCTAAACGTAAGTAGTGTACCACAAAAGTCCATTTAACCTCCAGTGGTTTAATCTGAAATTGATTAAGATTCTTCATTAATGCCTTCGTTTATGGAAAAGCTTTTTTTTATTAAACGGCTTCTGTTCCTTTATTACTGGGCCCAATTGACCTCGTTGTCGACGGGCCCTTAAACCCCCCCCCCCACACACACACACACACGCACGCACGCACGCACGCGCGCGCACACGCACACGCACACGCACACGCGCACGCACACGCACACGCACACGCACACGCACACGCACAGGCACACACACACACACACACACACCACACACACCCACACTCACTTCCTTTATTACCATGGTGCACTGCATCGCAAGTTGACTCTTACGCTACTTCGTCCATTTGCAGCTCGTAAGTGTATATTGTTAAATTTGATTCCTATTTCCCTACTGTTCACTAAATAAACAACGAAAGGAAACATAAAGGAGCTCTAAAAGTACTGATTACTGAACTTTTTGCAAAATTTCGAGAAAAATGTACCATTTTTCCCATAGAAGAAATAAAACATTTTTGAATCAAGACTTAAAACTGCTGTTTTGATTGTCTCGCCATTTAAATGCCTAAATATGACGTTTAAATGCATGTGTGAGCATGCGTGTGAAGTCTTAAAACTATTTTGTCAAAATGTGTTAACCATTTTAATGTGTTCGTTGTGATACAATTATTGTTGAGTTTCTTAAGATGTTCAATATGCTATTTGAAGGTGAATGAAGTGATCTAAAGGAGATATTCTTGATGTCATGGATAGTTTGGGAGTTAGGGTTTTAATAGTTTAATGTAGGTCTGATGTTTTGGAAGTTAAGAGTTACCCTCGTAAATTGCTTAACATTTTTAGAAACTTTCAATGTCAGCTAAGAATACTATTAAACCTTGTATAAAAATATTAATTTGGTATGTGTAAACGTACTATGGGTTACTACTACATCATCGGTAATATCTCGAGAGCTTTAAAGATCATTTTATCATGCTGAAAACCACGAGTATCTTTCTTTTATTACTGCTTTTTCCAAAAATAATGCATTTTATTGTTACAAAATCTATGCAAACGCAATTTCTTTAATGCACCCTCTTTCAAAATATATCATTACATGCAGCGTACTGTCCCATTAATATAAACTGTTGGCGTATAAGCATACAAAAGTGAAGGTAAACTTCACATCGACAGTATACAACTGTAAATCGAGTAAAAGACAAGTTAGTTAAATGTATTACACTACTTCAGCTTTTAAAACTATTTTTCTGATCTTCATGAATATGGGTAGTCTCACTACATACGGATATGTTCATTTGTGGATAAGATATACTTACCGGAATATTATGACCTATTTGCAATCAGGCCACGATTTCTTAATATCCAAAGCATTATTAAATGTTATTAATCAAATTGTGTACGAAACAGTCATTTTGGTCCCTGAAGGTGAAAAGAGAACCAAACAAAACGTTGTAGATTGTGATTTTTCATTACAGACGCATTATTGTGGTCACTCAAAGTATCTATTTGAATGTTCTTTTACGGAAGCAGTAGTGACATTATTTATTCCGCAAGTATAACTGTGTTACATACTGCTGCCAGCTAAAGTGCAGCCCCTAAATACCAGTAGTATATTCTGTACCTACCGCAAGCTGAATACATCTAACGATGGAAGGGAAAACTTTGAAACATCGTAAACAGTATGAGGGGGTAGCAATCCATGCATAGACAGGGGTAGAGCACTGCATATCCGAAGCGGGCAAGATGTAAAGACTGCACTTGATGATAGAGGGCGCCAGTATAAGCAAAGGGAGCACTCTTTGTTCCCCAACTTTTCAATCTTGTTGTATGATACACTAGAAGTAGATAAATGAAAGAGACGCCCAGGGAGTGTGAGCAAGATGGAGGGGGTAGCGGAGTTGAGACAAGGCGGAGTAAATATTGATTCCTCTCTGGGAGCTTCTTTTGTTGTCTGTTGTGGCACTTGACGCTTCTATCTGGTACAGTATTGTACAGCGCGGGCTTTGGTATTTAACACCGAAAGTAATGATTTTATCTGCTATGGCGGCACGACAGTGCGGATATTCCTTCGAGACGCTTCACACATTTTTCCGCAGTCAAGAAATGTCTTCTCTGAGATGTACTTAACACTTGTTTCTGGAACGTTCCAAAGTGGCTACCATTGTCCGGAACACTACAGACAACCCTGATGCCACTTACCCTAACATTACTAATCCTATGTTTGTAAAACAATCAGTATATACTTCTAGCCCTGTGATGGATGGTACAAGTAAATTTTCTATGAACTACCACACTCAGTCACACACGTGGTGAGTCATTCATGTGAAGTAGTTCGTTCATGAAGCAAACCTTATAATTCGTAAGCTAATGGGTCATATGAGTAAAAAAACTACTTTCTCAAAGTGTATACTCCGAATTAGGAACCCTCTCTGATTAGATACTCAGCTCAATGAGAGCATACTCGTTTACTTACTCTTCGACCAAATTGGTTCAATGATCGTGTGGTGTTAAGTTACTCGAATATTTGACAGTTTCTCATTGGGGTAGATTTTTCAAGGGTATTTTTGTGCGTTTGTTTCAGTCTCATCAAAAGTGCTCAGGAAGTACCCGGTGCTGCTTAGCAACTTTCAGCAGTGATGTCAGGGAAATGGAATCTCTACAATAAATAAATGTCTAATTGAAGCAACATGCAGAAAGGTATAGCTAAAAATGAATTTGGTAGAACAATACATAAAATGGTTACAAAGCAAAATATAATTTCAGTAAAGCAGGCAATTTAAAATAATATTCATGTGTTGGAACGAGGTGCTGAATGGAAGTCCAAATTCATCTTTCTGTAATCTTAGAATGATTGCATCGCTTTTATTCTACAACAGTTTTCTCATAAAATAACAGGTACTAGTATTTCAGTTAACACGTTATACAATAAACTCAAGTAATAAAAATTGACCATCTGTGACACTTCTGCGTTATGCTTTCGTTAAGCAATAGGGGAGTTTAATCTACATAAATGTTCATTCAGTTATTGCCATATATTTTTTCACGAGCACCATATTAGTTAATAAATTCTACAATTAATTTCAGATTTACCTTCGCGTGAAAAATACATATATACTTAGGTGACCATGTTCAACACTAGAAGCAAATTAACCACAGTACGTTCACTACAAGAGTTGGCTGGTAGGTCCATCGCCCATGTGACCTTCATTACGTTTTCCTCCGCGCAAGTGCTTATCATCACACGTGCGTTAGTCTTTCTGCTATTAGGTAGGTGTTCTGTGCTGTTATAGTCCAGTTCACACGTAAATAATATAAGTGTTTAGAATTGCTTAGTTTTGCTTGAAGTATTTTCAAAATGAATCGACTGCAGTATACAGTACAACAAAGAGTGTTTGTGTACTGTGCGTATGTGCCTACATAATCTTTGGAAGAAAATTTGAAATTAAATTTCCCGGTGTTCGTGTTCCGAGTAGAAACATTGTTCGTTTGCTTGTAGATAAATTCAGGGAGACAGGTTCAATTCGTGATACGAAAAAAAAAAAAAAAAAAAAAAAAAAGAAGATAAAACGGTGTGTGCTTGCGAAACTGAAATTACGCGTACGTAATCTTTGTAAGATGAACGCTTGAGTATATTCTTCGTTACCGGAGTACGAAATTAAAATTATGTAGATACTCGAAATAGTTTGTGCTTATCAGAGTATTTACCAAAAAAATGAAGTATACTCACTTTTATCTATGCCTCTTGAAAACCAAATACCTTACAGTTCGTATTTCAACTTGGTGGCTCCCTTATAGTTTGTTATTATAGTCGTTTAAGTTATGTAGCGTTTGACATATGGGATTCAATTTATGAGTTGTATTTAACCTAAGATAATAACATTTTTGAGAGAGGTACTAAAAGCATGGCGCTTGTTTTGCACGAAATATTAAAACATAGGTGATACGCAGAGTTTAAAGATATTACTTCGTATCTTTACTAATATATTTTATCTGATAAGCTCTTACAATATAACAAGTAGTTATTTAAACAATGTTTTATAATATACAAGTATTTAGTAGCATACTTTCTGTTTCTGAACATAATGAAACACATTCATCATCAATTTACATTCTTTACTTCACAATTTACAAGGGCAATATTTGTTCTAGATTCGCCCTCAGTTATCAGATAACATTGAAGGATATAGCGTAAGAAAACTAGGATTACTTACTACTTTATTATTGAATAACATTTTCATATTCCATATGGAACACGATGGAATACTTAGCTTTACGAAATTTTCATACCTATCCTGGCATAAATATAGCTGTTTGTTTCAAGATATTAGGCTAACAACTAATTTACTAATGTTCACATGAATTCTACATAAAGTTGCAAAATAACCAAAGGGATGCAGGGAGCTCTTTTGTTCAACTGTGATTTGTCTATGGCAGCTTAGAAAGCTAATGCAATTGAATTATTCGTAAAGTTTCACTATTGCCTACTTCCCTGTCCGGCTTGCAAAACATTAATGTTCAACATAGCTCTTCGTTGCTTTTTCTTTTAGCCTTACGTTTGCCTCAGATGCCTCTCGGCTAACCCGAGATGGGTAGTCATATAGTTATATCTGAAGTCCAAAACTTAGCAATATATAGCGAAGCACGAAATTTTAGGTTGAGGCCTCAGACTTTCAGCCCTGATTTCCAGAGTACATCAGCAGGAATAAGCTAGTTGCCTCAGTCATCTTTGAGATCATAAAGGAACAGATAGGTACAGCTGTTTGTAACAATAACAATGAAGCCAACAAAATAGGGAGTGCTTCATTTAAAAAATTAGTGTATTTTCGTGCAAAATTTCTCTATTAATTAGTTGATCATCTCCTAAGAGCTGGAAAAAGAAATGACACCTTTACTTCCGTACTTTATTTCAAGAATGAAACGCTCAATAAATGAAAGATGTTATCAGAGTTTATGTTTGTCTGGGAACGGTCACAGGAGAAACAGATAAGACATGATTAAATTCTAGAACTGAAGTTCCCATGGGCCCAAATGACCTCGTTGTCGACGTGCCCTTAAACACCACACACTCACTCACTCACTCACTCACTCACTCACTCACTCACTCAACGTTTCCCAACCATATTAATCAAAATTTTATGCTTCTTTTGAAATTCAATCCCAGATAGAATGAATATGAATTACAACTGCCGTAAACGTCTACAACTACCTTAATAAGTTGTTCATTAATATATGGCTTCTATTCTTTTAGGAATATCAATCACACAAGCTAAACAATTCGTACTCATATTGGACCATTGCTAGTACATCGCGTTCTCATCAGAAGTGACATTTGACGTTTTTCGTTCATTTTCATTAAACCATTAAAGTCCTTTTATTTAGTTTCACGCATGTACGTGATGTTAATTAGGCTAATCATCGAAGTGTACCATTCATTCCTTTAGATAATTAAATGAACTGCTCTAAATGAGCAATTGCAACATTTAATCTATTGTTATCTGTGGATATCGTAAATGCCGTTTCCTGATTCACCAGCCATTTTTGGAAGGAAAGGAAAGAAAGAAAAGGTGAAAGGTGAAAGGTAAAGGCAAAGGGTATACACGAAGGGTATACATCGCGCACTGCGACCTACGTAGGCCTATTGTGGCTAACTACCCCTAGGAGGCAGGATGCAGTGAGGGAACCGTAGGGTGTCACACGGCCTCAGCCAGACGGGCCACAGAGACAGACGAAAGTCCCCAACAAGTGCTGAGATCTCTTCATTCTGGCACTAGACCCCGTCGAGCAGGCACCAATACTCGGGTCCGGTATAGCACATGTCCCCAACCACGGAGGACAGCGGCCGTCCACTGCCACACAGCAAGTAAAATGCGTAAGCATCCGCACCATCTGTCCGGCACCGCCGACATTATCTGTCTGAAACCACACTCTGAAAGATAAGGAAATGGAATGAAGGGAAATTATGGAAAGGAAACCGCTGTATGTAATTAAGCACCCCAGCATTCGCCTAAGTGACATGGGGAAACGACGGAAAACCCCAAGTCAGGGTGAGCAGTCGTTGGGGATCGAAATTGGAACCTCCTAAATGCGAGTTGCACACGGTGCCGTGGCGCCACATGGCACGGTTAAGAAAGAAAGAGAGAGAAAGAAAGTAAGAAAGAAAGAAAGAGAGAGAGAAAGAAAGAGAGAGAGAAAGAAAGAGAGAGAGAAAGAAACAGAGAGAGAGAAAGAAAGAGAAAGAGAAAGAGAAAGAAAGAGAGAAAGAAAGAGAGAAAGAAAGAGAGAAAGAAAGAGAAAGAGAAAGAAAGAGAGAAAGAAAGAGAAAGAGAAATAAAGAGAGAAAGAAAGAGAAAGAGAAAGAAAGAGAGAAAGAAAGAGAAAGAGAAAGAAAGAAAGAGAGGGGAGGGACGGAAGGAGGGAAAGGAGGTAAGCGAGGTAAGCGAGGTAAGGGAGGTAAGGGAGGTAAGGGAGGTAAGGGAGGTAAGCGAGGTAAGCGAGGTAAGCGAGGTAAGCGAGGTAAGCGAGGTAAGCGAGGTAAGCGAGGTAAGCGAGGTAAGGGAGGTAAGGGAGGTAAGGGAGGTAAGGGTGGTAAGGGAGGTAAGGGAGGTAAGTAAGTAAGGAAGGAAGGGAAGGAAGGAAGGAAAGAAAATAAGAAAGAGAGAAAGAAAGAAAGAAAGAAAGAAAGAAAGAAAGAAAGAAAGAAAGAAAGAAAGAAAGAAAGAAAGAAACAAACAAACAAACAAAGAAACAAAGAAAGAAGGAAGGAAATAAGGAATGAAAGAAAGAAAGAAGGAAGGAAAGAAAGAAGGAAGGAAAGAAAGAGAGAAAAAAGGGAGAGAGAGAGAGAGAGAAAGAAAGAAAGAGAGAAAAAGAAACAGAGCGAAAGAAGGGAATATATGCATATATCTGTGTGTTTATACACCTACACCTATTGTTGTATGCTTAACATAAACACTCTTCAAAAAGGGAAATGACTAACACAGACACCAAAGAGGTTCATTCGGTAGAGAGTGAAGTGACGTGTTTAAACTCTCAGTTCAAAGGAGAAAGGGTAGGTATATTCTGAAGGACCATTCGTGAACTTCTGCATATTTGATCTTGTTTCACGTTACAACTACGCACTCCAGGTCTACCTATCGCCTCGTAAGCTTGTAAATGGTTTTCGTTTATACGAGCTTTTACAATATATACAAGCCCTATCCGTGGCGCAGTGTGCTAGGTCATGAAGCTCTAGTTCCTGTTATCGGACCGGGGTTCGCTCAGTATGGAGAAGAAACTGCGACAGGCAGTGATCACGAATAAGGAATGCAACACTCTGGTTCGGTGATGCGTGATGCTGACCACATCATTTTCCCATATCTGTTAGGTGATAGTAATTCACCTCTGCCGCGGAACATGGGCGTGAGGCCTATAGTCGGATTGTTAGCACCTGGATCGTCAAGTGTGTAAAGGCACGTGAATATTATTAGAATTTGAAGCTGTCTCTTGTCCAAGCCCATTACAATATTTACCTTAAAAGCCACTGAAACAGAGGCAATAAGAGATAGTGCTTCACTTGTTTGCCATGGTTACAATAATGACTGCTTAAATTTTTTTCAATATACAAGGAGTGTATTACTAGTGGACGATGTTATTAAAAATATTCGTTATAATTGGATTCTTATTTGAGTACTGCGAGTAATTCCTCTGCACCTGTAAAACCCTGGAATGAGACCCGGTTGACTAGCTTACTGGCAAATTAATGGCGAAGTTTGGATTTCTACATATTTTAGACTGCCGAATGCAGTGCCAACATGAGTTAAAATATATTGAGTCCTTCACTTGAGGCGACCAAATACAATCGCCGCATCAAGTATGGAAGTATCATAACCGTATTTTAACGCGAAATTTTTTTGAGAACCACGCTGTACACATATTATTTAAAAGAGATAGTGAGTTATGATCCGTTAAGAAACATACCTCAAATAATAAAACTTTTATATGACCAACGAACAGTTCATAACTATTTTTTCCGAGGCTAATTAAGGGAACTGATCTGTAAGTTTCTCAAGACCTAAAGTATTTTAGTGCATTTTTTGGTTTCTTTACCGCGTCTTATATCGGTATAAGCCAGTGTGCTTGCAAAATGTTGTGCGTACCATATATTAAGTCGTTATTGGATTGTGCAATTTTAAAACACCAATTGAAGCTATTTTATAGAAAATGCTCCTTATGATGCAACTTTAATAACTTTAAGCAGCATTTCTGATAGCTAAAAGCGTAAACCGTGGCATAACAGCCCATCTAGGCCAACGCCTGCCTCCCGACCATTGCATCCCCCACCTCTGCCCACCACAGTCGTCATGAGTGGAGGGCAGTACTGGAGGTGGAACGTGGTTAGCGCCCTGGTCCCTCCCGGCCGGTTCTGATAGATATGTGTACCTTATTAAGCTAGTAAATAGTTTATATTAGGTGACAATCTGTCCGGCCACGAAAGCTATACACACTTGAAAGATGAAAAGGAAGCGGAATGAAAAGGAAATGCTGAAAAGGAAGGGGTGGTAGATGAGAAACAGGATTCGCCTACCCACTAGGGAAAACCACGAATCCCCCCAAGGTAAGAGCGGGTGGTCAACGGAAATCGAAACCTAACACTTGTCTTCAAGCTTCAAGAACTGTTTCGCCGAAAAAAAGTAATACTTGGTATCAAATATTTGGAGCCGACGAATGGATATAAATAACTCAACATTTGACCAACAGTCGCACAAACTTTTGAGAACAATGCTGTAATGCGTTTCTACTTAATTCGAATTAATTTAGCTAAAATTTAATGTTAACGTGACGATACCAATTCTCTCTTAGAAATTAAACTTCGCATGACATTTTAACATTAAACTGTGACTAAATTCCTTCAAATTAAGGTAGAAATGCATTACAGCATTGTTCTCACAATGTCTCAGTGATAGCTAGTGAAATAATTCATCGGGAAACGAGGTGGGTCCGACTATTTGACACAAATTATTATTACTATTATTGTTTTTCGGCGAAATGGTTCTTTATTGACAGTAATTACATTAGATGTATTTGTTACATTCATCATGTAGAATCCCTGGTTAATGTATGACCAAAGCAGTACCTTCCACCCGATGTATGAAAGTCTTCTAGTGTTTAAAAAATTGAAATTAGACATTTACAAAGCGAGGCAAAGACAGAGCCGGCACTGCTACTTCAGCCAGATTAAAGCAGGCCCGGGCAACTGGTTTTCTCTGAGTGCAGCTCGCACACGGCTTTTCACTGAAAACTATGTGTTTAGCAGGTGAAAAGTATGATGGTCACTCAAGCTATTCCGCGAGTCCCCCATGACGGACTAGACTAATAGCAATTCGATATTGGAAGTTAGTGAAGCATACAGCTGCACGCATATCGCTTATTTTATAACAGCCAGAAGAAAAATCTGCTTGGGTTTAGCATTCGCACTAATTCACCACACCACGCTAGCGGTCGGGTCATAAAGGGAATGGACTGTATTTTGTTCTTGGATTATTAGTTTCTCTGGGGAGTTAACCAGTTCGTGCCTTTGCCATTATGTGAGAGTGCATATATGGTCAATATGTGGCCGGCAATTCTACCTCTTACGTGTCTCCTTTAAGCTTTAATCTTTCTCATTAATACATAGATACAGACCGGATACAAAATGGCTTTGCTCGTTTAATTTCCCCAGGAGAATGCCCTTCAGATACAGCTTTCCCTGTTCAAACATGCTGATCAAGCTCTCTTCTAACGTAAAGTTTAGGTGGAAGGGGATGATGTATGCTGTTTCCCACACACTTCTAAAGTAAACGTTCAGCAAAAACCGTCTAGAAATGCCTACACTGCGAGGAAAAAAGTGCATTTCCAAACCTAAAATATTTTTGTAACTTTCAGAACCAATCTTTCCGGTGCATTGTTTCCTAGGTAAGGTTGTGATACTAAACATAAAAAAGCTAGGACGTTCCAGGCGGATAAAATCGGGCAATGAAAAACTATGAAGCTGTTTTTTACACTCTTCATACAACTGTAGACCGCAGGCAATTTCAGTTCTAGCAGAGTTGGAGTAAGAGTTACGGTTTCCTCGCACACACTGGGTGTGCTTTAAAAAGAAAAAAATAAAAAGAAAGAAAAAAAAAACAGCGACAACGCTTAATATGTTGTGCGGGATGGCAAACTGAATGGTCTTCAAATAGGAAGCCCTGTCCTGTAAAAGCACGGTTTGGACGCTGGAGAGCGTCAACGTTGTGACAATTTGTTAACAGGAAAACAGACTACAGTGATAGGCGTAAATCCCTAACAATCGAAGATATGTCTCGCTGCTGGAGCCACCTAGAGAGGAGCTCCCTGTCGCCCAAGCAGCCGTCTAGTGCCCACGTCTTCCCTTGTTTTATTGGAGGGAGCATCCGCGCCATCTTTCCGGCACCGCCATACCTCACGAAACCTATAAGCACACCTGAAGTATGAGAAGGAAGCGAGTGAAAGGGAAATGATGGAAACGAAATCGTGATAGATGAGAAACTACCCTAGCATTCACCTACCAATCACTAAAAGGAACCACGCAAGGTCAGTGTGGGCGATTGACGGGAATAGAATCCGGGCTCTGCTGAATGTGAGCCCCGCACGTTACCGCGGAATTATATTGCTCAGTTTCAGTTCTAGTAAAAATCGTTCTAAAATGGTAGAATAACAGGTATATGCAAGACTTTAAGCTCTATAACGTTAACTTATTAATTCTTCTATACTTCGGCGGGCCCTAATGACATAGTTGTCGACGGGCCCTTAAACAAAACTCACTCACTCACTCTATACTTCGGTCAAATAGCAGAAATGCATCTAATATAAGCAGTAATAAAGTGCAAGATTTTCAGAAACAAAGCAGTGAGAATAAAAGGTGATATGTACCATTATGCCATGCATCTCGTGCTAATTCTAGCCAATGTTATCAACAGCTGTTCACATAAATGCAGAACATTTTACGTTTTGCTCCTAAATTTCGAGTGTGGGTTACCAAACTTCGTTCAGGCAATACAGATTTGTGTTCCAGTATCCTTACATATTCCTTTCTGGCTGGGTTTGGTTGTCCATCGGGAACATTTGTACACATCTACAAAATGGGGGATACACCAACACCCTCTGGAATTCACAAGACATTTGACAAAGCTGCTCAGTTGTAGCAGACGATCATAAGTTTAGGTTAGAAACCTTAATGATAAAAAACATATTTTGTGAATCTCAAGTGCCAAGAGTATCATCATATCAGCTGGCTGTTTACAGTTTTCACAAGTATATCTTTTTTCTCCAAGTGGTTAGCACAATCAACCAATATAGAGGTTGGAATTTAGTCCTCTCTTTGTACGTTACGAATCCACGCCGTATCCCTTCTCTCGTCTTTAGGAAACGAAAATGTGAAGACAATGGCATTTGATTTCCCAGGGGAGTCATAATTAAATCTGCAGCAGGGTACACAGCAGCATTCAGGTATCCGAAATGTAATTAAAGGGTTTCAGAAGCAAATCCAAGAAGAGAATTTTGAAGCTGAGGTTATCGGACGATTTCTAAAAATCGTCAAGTGGTTAACTGTAATCAGCTGCAACGTATTCAAAACGGCTGATTCATAACTTAAGCCACACAGCATACTCGATAAAACACAGATGCAGTTTCAATTCTCCGATAGGTTTTCGCTGGTATGATAAGGAAAATGTATCGGTGAAATTAGACAAAAAATGCTCAAAGATTATAAACATAATTTTTTTGTAATAAAATAATATGAATTAAAAAAAAAAAAAAAAAAAAAAAAAAAACTTACAGATTTGCTACTTGGTACTTTTAATCTACCAATGAACTGAAGTTATAAATATATAGGTTTTTGTTTGTTCACAGGCACGTCCATCTTAAAATCTTATTTCTCTCAAACCTTTTTCAGCATTTTTCCATACACAAAATTACTCCACACGTTGCATTTGTTTACTAATTTCTTTGCCAAAAACCTATTATTGAAATTTCTCCAAGAAGCGCCATTAAGACAATGATCACATATGTTTAAAGCAATGCTACATATAATTTAATTGTTGAAAACCCAGGAATCTTGGAGAGTGCAATTTTGCTAACCATCTCTGCCACGTATAGCAAGTAGCGGAAGTACTGTATTCGACCCAAAATTTTGATGTCGAGATTTTATCCAAAATTTTTTGGAGGCCATTGAATAAAGAAAACAACAACAACCGTTTTAGAAAAGGGTCTGCACGCGCGCGTATGTGTCTGCCTGTATGTCTGTGTGTTTGTCAACAGTAATACTCAACAACAAAAGTCTGTTAAAACCAAAGTTGGCATTTAAGTATAATATATTTTAAGAATGTGGCGCGAAGATTTTGAAGAACTTTCCTCCATTCTAAACTGCCCTTTACATGGTACATTTTTCGACAATTTTGATTTTCTCAAAAATGGCTCTAAGAATTTTGATTAAAATGGTGCATATTTAAGACATTTCTATGGCAAATGAAACTTGTATTTTGAATTTTCTAGCTGTAGCCCATGTAGTCCTGTTTATTCTTGATGACTTTTGTATATATAGCTTTTAAACTGCAAGAGATAGGTCAACTCTTACTACTTACAAAAATATAGATCTCATTAAAACACAAGTTATGTCCAAATGCATTTTCTGTGGAGTGAACCATTTTGGAGATATTCCTTGTTATTTGTATGAGTTTTGCAATATTTAAACTTTTGCCAAATGAAAGGCCATTATTCAATTTTTTATTTCTTGGTCGTGTAAATAGAGTAGAATTTCAAAGCTTCAAAACATTTGACTGTCACTCAAGCCTACGGTATTCCTATAATCCCCTGGCACCTACAAGAAAATGAGTAATAAGATAATTTCTACTGATGTATATCTTGACTAACATGAAGAAAGTGGAGAATAACGGATTGTAAGAATGTTTAGTACAAGAGTAAGAAGCGAAAGTTATATAAGTACAACACATCAGATTTTTACAATGGTTAGGGCTTAATATATACTATAAGAAATTCTATATTATAGAGCTTAATGTAAACTCATTTCCTGTAAAGTCTAAATGCGAGTATTTTTAAAAGCTCATGCTGACTGGCATTTATATTAGAAAAATGAGTTTACCAATCCATAGTTCATTTTAAATAACCATTCTAGCTAGAAATTTTAAACATTGCAAAAAGTTTCTGTTCAGGTACGTAATAACTGGCATAAATTGGAACAAGGTGTCTTACATACTGTGGATTTTCCAGGCTTCACGAATGCAACAGAAACCCCATGTTTGTCTTTAAGCATACACAGCGTGCAGCTGATCTTTAATGCAGTGTTGTCGGCTCCAAGAACATCGCGACTTGTGAATTCCAGATGGCATTAATAGTCACATTTTTACCATTAGCAACTTTTAATCGATGTTATGAAAGAACCTAATAAACTAAACCTGTTTCAGATTCCTTTTATGAAACTGTTTTACAACTTATAGTTGATTACTCATATTACTCGAGGTGTTAACTTAAGCTAATAAAGTTTATTCGACAAGAAAAGTAACTGCTTGTTACAAATCTGTCCTTTCCTGTGGCACTACCGCCCTTTGAATGTAGCCTTGGTCTACCGCCCGTCCTCTGGATCCCGCCCCTCTGCCCACAACAGGCGTCATGAGTCGGGTCCAGTGCTGCAGAGTGGGACGTGGTCAGCGCACCGAGCCCTCCCGGCCAGTATCTGCTGTCTTCGTAACTGGAGTTGATCATACAGACGAACCAGAAGGGGTGATCAGCCCGAAACCTGGTATGAAAGCGAGGAAGTGGATCATATGAAATGATGGTGAAATATGATAGGAAAAGTGATGATAAAAAAATCCGCGTCTGCGCCGGTGTGACCATCACACATCCTACATGCGCACGCCTGGGATCGAACCCGGGTCGCTTTGGTTAGAGTCAAGTGGTGTAACCTCTGGGCCACGGCGCGGCCCTTCTCACACTGCTATTTATTCGATAGATTCAGATAGGTCTGTGGTGAGACTCATTCCATACAGTCTTCCTATAATGAATGAAAAGAGTTGCTTTCTACTGCGGTAGTTGCTTCTACAATCAGAAATGGAAACATTTTATTCTTTTTGTGCCCCTCTGAGCACTTAACTGCTTTTTAGTGCATTTATTAATTAAGTTTCCCTTCCGTTGAAAACAAGTGTGCTTAAAACTTTACTCTTGACCCTCTTTGCAACCACATACTTCCTCACTGCTTTTATTACCTGGACGATATAATCATTTATTCATTAGTCCTCTGCATTCTGTATATTTACCCTCATGCAGTAAATAAATAAGTCACTTGCGTTACATAGACATAATAAATAAGCGCAGATCTGTTTTTCCAGATCTGTTTTCCAATACGAGGAATTTATTACTAAGAACTGCTGCTCCTGAGAGTAAGCGAAACATCGAAATATACTCCTAATTTTACTAGATTTTGTTTACTACTTTATTTCAGTACACTGTTCTTGGAAATGCCTTATACAGTATAGTATCTTGAATCATGGTGCTACAGTTCACTGACACAGAGGCCTTTCATGGTAAGGTACGGATTTTTCAGTCCGGTGTATGACCGATGTTCCCTTAGCATCGCGAGGACTTTGGCAATATGTGATCGGCAATGATCTGTGGGTCTAGTAAATGCTGTTTTACAATAACCCGAGAATGGAAACCAGAACGGGAACGAGATCGGAAAACAAAACAGGATACGAAACTTTGGTTTACAATTCTTCAGGACGGAGAACAGAAATGGACATTGATGGCCATATCGATACAAAGTGGAAAGTTAATTTCGCTCATTGGGACATCATTTGTTTGTAACTGATGAATGATATGTTTCTACCTGCTTGCAATTCAGTCAACATAATGCTGGTAAATCTGATTAAAATTCGATAGAGTAAGTATTTTCTAAATACGGATCCTTTACTCTTCAGAATTTCTCCGATAATTCCAAATCTCATGAATAGCAGACATTAAGGCACCGTTTTGAAGGCGGCTCCCAAATCCTTAGCGCAGGAGAGAACCCGCGAATGGGTTACCATATGATTTAATGATCCTAAACCAGTGGTGTCAAGGTTATAGTGCATAGACCTGTGTTACGTACTTTCGCGTGCCGGCGTGCTGAACTGAACAGAGATGGTCAAAGAGCAAGAGTGGACCAAATTGACGTTGCCGTCTATGCACAGTAGTGTCAACACAACGCATCATACCTCTTGGCTATGTGTCTTCGCAGGCTGCTGGGACTGGACTATACTGATGCATGCATAGAAGTGAATAAGGATCACTGGTGGATAAGACTTAATGTTACGTATGCATATGTTTAATAAATGAAAATAGATTAGGCTGTCACGGAACAAAACTTCTCAACTTTCTCCATAACACAAACAAATATGTCTTGGATACTGTTATCTTCACTAGCAAGTTATCAAGTAGGAATATATACGTATTATTAAAACACTAAATTACAGATCAATCTGGTTGTAATAGAAATAATATTGTAGTGCAGTAAATCTCAAGTTGTGGTGCCATCACATTCATTTGTAGAATGTAACTTATTTACATCTGGTTATATATTACTGGAAAACGCAAGTCTAATAGTAGTCACCATATACTTATCGGACAGTTTAGTCCTTAATCTTGACTTTGTTAGCTACATGAAAGGAAAAACGTTACTGACCAAATGTTATGCCTACATGAAATCTGGTGAAGATTTACCTCACCTACTAGTGTTGGTAAGATGGGAAGGAAGCAAACGCTCTGTATCCAAATTTTGTTAAAATCGCTGCTGAGAAGTAAGGTATTCTTCCAATTACATGGCTGGCGTAATTGTTTGAGATGAACTAGAGCGCATATAAACAAAAATATGTGCATTAGGAATTTTCTATAAAAAAAGTCAAAACCCCGTTTGCACCCTTCCTCCACGTGCCAGGTTTACGACGTCTACAGAGATTATACAAGAAAAATCTTCTGCTACATGCAGACCGCGACTTTCGTTTAATGTGCTAAACGAAAAATTCTGCCCGTTACCCGCTTTCGTATTCATGAACTTACGTGAGGCATGTATTGGGTCAATAAACGGGAGCTACCAAAGTTCATTCTGCTTGTCTGCTCTACTATATTATTTGTTCACATGTCATTGCTGTGTGCAGCTGAGTCCATGGATACGTGCCGACACTTCTGGATTCCTTAGGAGCCTTTCTCTATTTAATGTTGGCAGAATCTCCTTATCATCTGGGTTCCATAAAAGCTCTGCGTAAATCAATCTCTTATTGGTTGGAATTCAAGTCCAACATGCAAACGCACATGTAGGCGAACACACACACACACACACACACACACACACACACACACACACACACGCACACACACGCACACGCACACACACGCACACACACACAAGCCGACAAACAAAGGTCAAGTCAAGGTAGGCGGCAAAAGGGGAGGATTGCACAAACATTTCACCTGAGTAGCTGGAAGATATGCTTCGCACGACTGTTCACATCAGTCCATAGTTGAGTTCGTTCTGTATTGGTTTGATCTCAAATGTCTGCCACCCGAAATTTAACTAATGAACCCAGGTCAGTATCAGGTTCAGAAGCGAAAAAAAGAGGCAGTAAGACAAATATTAAGTGTAGTGCCAGAAACAGGTAAGGTGTGGCAGAAGTGGTTTAGTATTCCTTACCAACATAAGCCACTACGCTTTATATCGGCATGGTTCCATGCACCCGCCTGTGCATTAGATGCGCTTTGTTTTCTCAAACATAATAACATTAAAATAATTTAAAATAAAGTTAGCAATGCAGGAGCTTTTAATTTCTTACTTAGATATTATTATTCTGCGACCAAAATGAATAACCTCTCCAAAATTAACCATATTGGATTATCCCTTTTTTTCCTCGAAAATCGGTCATTGGGTGATCGGTTATCCAGAAATGAGGCCTATGTACAGTAAAATGGGTGCAAAAATGTTGAGAAGTTGTTGGCGAAGGGATCACGAATCTAAATTTACACAAAATGTACTACTGCAAAGGATAGCTGTCAGAACTTTTTGAACTTAGTTATGTTTTATCTATCAGTAAATGTAATGAATATATGGATGTCCTGGAACTTGAACTTTACCTTCGCGTTTGCTGTGACAGTAGACTTAGGTCCAGTTAAACGACACAGAGGTAACAAGCGAAAATCTGTACAAATTGGGACCTACAGACTTACTAAATATTTGCAATACTTTACACGGTTCTTGGAAAGTCCATCAGATGAGTCAGTTAGGAGCTACGGATTTCAATAGCAATGATATGCAAAGTGTCGAATAAACTTCTGAAACTACTGGTGTGCAAGTTGCTAGTTCATGAATGCATGTGACAGGAGCTTAAGGGCATCCTTTTGTACAGACATGCAAACTGAAATGGAAGACGACAAATTCACAACTCGTTTGATTTTCAGTGACGAGGCAAAGTTGCACATAAGTGGAAAAGTTAACCGTCACAAAATTCGCATCTGGGGAGTAGAGCAAACTCTTGGACAAATTGAACCGGGACGTGATTCACCGAAGTTAAATGTGTTCTCCATACTTTCCAGCAATTTATTCCCTGAAACACTGTGATAGGATTCTATTATCTGGACATGCTCTAACAGTGGTTGTTCCCGTAAGCTGACAGTGATGATTGCGTTTTTCAAAACGACGGGTAGCATCTCATTTCCAGGGTGAAGCAACGTATCCTCAACAGGTCTATGCCGCGAATGTGGACAGAACACAAAGAAGCTGATGGCCTCATGGTATTTCGGTGACCATCTAGTGTCAAAGGACGCGAATTATTATGTGCCCTCGTGAGCGAAACACTTATGCTACATTTCTGAACTCTACAAACTCAAGTTTTGAGGTCATCATTTACATAAAACTGGAAGTACGTTTGCGCTTTGTTATGGAATTGAAAAATTACTAGTTTCCAACGTTTCTGGTGTAGTCTCTGCATTTCAAAATTTTAGCACCTTTGTTGAAGGCGACATAAAAGTCAAATTCTTTGTGTTCATTTACAGGAGTGACTAAGGTAATGCAAATTTCACAACACCCCATAAGAAATATTTAAGAGAACAGTTCAAAATTTGTTTCTTTTAAAATGTCCTAAAGCTATCCTTGCCGACATTCGCAATCCCTTAGATACAAGACTTCTCCGTCACAAATTTGCACCCCTAAGCTTTAGGATTCGGTGAAAATTACAAATTGTCTTACAACTATCCTTACTCATATTTTCTACTCTTATACTCACTACCTCTAGCGTGGAAGAATGCACTATTTGAGCAACGTGGATAACACGAAAATGGTATCTACTCAGGAGTTTCGAAAGGTATCTCTCTTCATATTTTCAAGCTCTTACATATTAGTCTTGCGCTTTAGCACATATACAGGCTGTCCCAAAAAAACACCCACAACGCTTAGTATTCTCTGTGCCATGGCAAATTGATTGGTTTTCAAATAGGAATCTCTGCCTGGAAATGCACGGGTTGGACGCAGTAGCACATTGAAGTGTGAGATATGTGTGCGTTCACATTTCGCCAACAAACCCAACATCGAACTGTCTACATTACAAACGGACTTCGAACTGTGCACCTCCTATATCATTGCAGAGCGTATAACGGCGGTGGTGAGCCTCATACACATGACCCAATACCTGCGGTTGTCTGAAGATTTTCAATCCCTCAGTGAACTTGGGTCACTAGGTCCTTCGCTGACGTTACAGGAGTGCCATAAACCATACTTTTCACGCAACTCCAAAGAAAATAGTCGAGAGGAGTCAGATCTGTTAACCGTGCTAGCCATGGAGCTAATCCATCTTTACCAATCGATTCGAATATGCGACGTTGAGGTAATTCCGCACATTTACATCAAAGTGTGCTAGAGCTCATATCCACCATTTCAACAGCTGTGTACTGGTATATGTCGCACTGCTGTTAAAAACGTTACTGTACTGGAAACTACGCAAGTAACGCAGTAGGATACGCACAAAGAATTTTATGGAGGGATTTAGTGCAGGCACAGGAATGTTACGCTCTTAGCACAGAGATTTCTAAGAGGTCGCGTACCTTCCGTATTAAGATACCAAAACGAATGTTAACAAATTGTCACAACCATTCGTTCTCAAGCTTCCACGCTCTCCAGCGTCCAAACCGTACATTTCCGAACAGGGGTTCCTGTCTAAAAATCAATCACTTCACCACCCCACACAACATACTAAGCGTTTTCGGTGGTTTTTTGGGACACCCAGTATAAACTTACACCAACTGGTGATTTCCAAAAGTAACCGTTTCCCACATTTTCAACTCCTAAGGTAGAAGTCGCTATCTTTCAAAAGCTACCACCACCTTGAAATTCAAATGTACCGACTGGTAAATATGGTAACAAACTTATGTTGTTTTTTTTTTTTTTTTTTTTTTTTTTTTTTTTTTTTTTTTAAATTAACGTCCTCCAACATTGCGTCATATCGGACGGTGAGTGAATGAAACGGGTGAAATGATGCTCAAATGAGCCCGAGGTCCATGGAGCTTTAAGTTACCCGACATTCGTCTTCTCAGAATAAGGGAAAACCTCGGAAAAAAACCTTACCCGGATAACTTACCCTAAGCGAGATTCAAACTCGCGACCTCTTGAACGTGAGGCAGACACGCTAACCATCACGCTATCGAGGCGGGCAACAAACTTATGTGCTTTAAGTAGGTACAAATGCAACAATGTATGAGTAGACGTAGGCTTTCACGGCCGGTGTTCGAAATTCTAAAATAGTCTTCCGGGCTGATTTGCCGTGGTCTGCTGGAGTAACTTGGTCCAGACGTTTCGTCCACTACTGCGGTGGACACCATCGGTGGCGTGGTCGAAGTCTTCTTGGTGAAGGCACTGTTGCGTCTGAGGCGTTGAGGCTCCAGAGGCAGTTCGAGTCGAACGGGGGCGATGGTTGCCCCGTCCGAGTGTCTTGTCCGCAGTACCTAGCCGTTATACGGCTCAACCTGCGCGATGGTTTCGATAGGGTCTCAACAAGGATATGTGTTATACTGGGAAACAATTTTAGGAACAGGGGTATTTATAGGGGCGGGAGGGGTGGTTGGCAGGGATTGGTCCGCGAGCGGGCTGTTCGCGGCTGCTGATTGGTTGTTTCCAGCCATTCAGAGGACGCGCTAATCTCCACCAGGGTTCTGGCCGTCAGTCACTCACTTAGAGGTGAACTGAAAACAGGTATTTCTCTGTTTTTAATACAGATTGTACTTTCGCCTTTCCCATCTTCAAAGTTAAACCGCCGGGCTTAAGATGTCCTTTGGTAGTCTTTTTGATGGTAGTCGGCGTGGCTCTCTCTGGTCGTATTGTCCCAGAGTATTCACCAGAGGGTTAGGGTGGTTCTGGAGTTTGTTGTACATTGTTCGAGCGCGAGTTTTAATCACGTCGACAATGTACGGGATACCGGAATGTTCGTGGAGGATATGGGCAGGAAATCTCCAGCCGGTATCATAGATCATCCTTAATGCCCGGTTCTGCAGCGTCTGGAGTCTGATGAAGGTGGACTTTGCCACCACTCCCCAGATCTCGCATCCGTACAGGACCAGTGGCGGGATGATCGCTCGATACAGCTGGAGCTTCAGGCGTAAGGGCCTGGTTTGGGAACTGAAGATTGGGTATAGCTGCCGGAGAGCAGCGTGGCCTCGCAGTACTTTGCCCCTGACGTGATGTCTATACGTCAGCCGCCTGTCCAGCGTGACTCCAAGATACTTCGCCGTAGTGACCCAGGGGATCCGACGGCGCCGAAGCACGAGGTCTCGCGGGAGCCGGTTGGCTATCGTATTTGCCAGGAGAATCGCAGAGCTTTTCTCCGGGTTAATCGACATACGCCAGTTCTCGCACCATCTACTGATGGCACAGAGGTGGGCTTGTGCTTGTCGGTAACATTAGCGCGGGTTCTTGTTAGTAGCGAAGATCATGCGATCGTCCGCATACTGACAGATATGTGTGTTGGGGTGCGTGGGGAGATCGGCCATGTAAGCTGCAAAGAGTGCCGGTGACAGTACACTGCCCTCGGGGACTCCTGCGCCAATGGGCCTCGCTCTTGAGAATGATCCCTCCACCTTTACTCGGAAGCTACGTTCCTGTAGGAAACTAGCCACCAAGTAAATGTATGGAGGGGGAATTTCGTGCTGTATGAGCTTGTAGACAAGCCCCTCATGCCAAGTGGTAGAGAATGCCTTTTCCACGTCAAGCAACACTGCCACCGTTTTAGCCCTCTCCTGGTAAGCCAGGGAAGCTTTCTCGGCTACGCGCAGTAGTTGCTCGGTCGTGGAGTGGCCAGAACGAAAACCAAACCGATGTTCAGGTAGGAGACCTTTTTCCTCCAATAGAGGTCCGAGGCGGGACAGGAACAGTTTCTCGAATACTTTCGAGATAACTGGTAGGAGACTGATGGATCGATAACTGGATGCAAAGACCGGATTTTTGCCCTGCTTTAGAACGCATACCACACGCGCCTGTTTCCAGATAACCGGAAAATGACGCATGCTGAGACATGCGTTATAAATGCGGGTCAAGTGCATCACGGCTCTATGGGGAAGGTGCTGGAGCATTTCCGCTGCTACACGGTCCTGTCCAGGGGATTTTCGGGCTTTTAAGGACTTGATGGTGTTAGTTACCTCGCGAGGGGTAACTATCGGGATGTGAAACTCCTCGTGGCCCGCGGGTCCGACTTCTAGGAAGTCTTCTACCGCCTGTTCCACGAGGTCAGTATGGTCATCGTTCTGTGGATCTTCCCTGGGCTGGAATTGAGTTTCCAGATAGTCTGCTAGCGCCTCTGCTTTTTCCCTCGGTTCAAAGACAAGTCTTCCCCGAGGGCTATGCACAGGATGCTGTGGTACAGATTTATCTTTCCGCAAGCCTCAGACGATGCGCCACGGTTTCCTCTCTTGGAGGTTTACGTGACGCAATGTTTCGTCCCAAGCTGCTTGCTGATGTTTTCTTAGGAGTCGTCTCACCAGGGATTTGAACCTCTGGTGTATTACTCCTATCCTATACCGTCTTAATATGTAGGACTTCCACCCCCTCAGAACTTACAAGAGGGCACTTGAAGTCAGATGTCTGTCGAGGAGCAGAAAAACTATAAATAAGAGAGAGTAGCCTGTATGGCTGATCAGCCCAAAGCTGGGTGTAAGAGTGAGGAGGATTATATGAAATGAGACGAAATGGATGATGAAGCAGTTTGTGGAATTAATGACAGGGGAAACCGGATAACCTGGAGAGAAGGAACCCAGATGCCGCTTTGTCGACAACAATCCAACATATGGTTCCTAGGGATTAAACCCGGGCCACCTTAGTGGGAGGCGAGTGGTCTCACCACTCAACCACAACGCCGCCGTAGCTGTAGAACTCCAGTGAAAAATGTAGGATACCTCCACAACTTCAAAAACCACCCCTATTCATATTCACCCCGATGTAGTACAAGTTTGCACAATTTGAGCAATATATATAAACCTTTGTGAACTTATGTTTTAGTTAAGGTTAACAATGCTGCCTAGGACTTTAAAGCAACACCATATCTTCAATTTCAATCCCTTTCTTGCCGAATATATTCGTGCGTTGTTGGCTAAGACAGTCAGTTGTGCAACTTTGACTATAGTACTTCTAAATACTAGTCATCTGCAAACACATAACACATTATGCCTTATAATATTTATGATGCCCGCTATCCTGGTAAACGGGTAGCCCATATGCCTCACATAAGAGGTCTCGAGTTCGAATCTTGGTTAGGTTGAGCTACACTGATACGTTTGGATACGGTTTTTTCCCCCGGGTTTTTCCCTTATTTTGAGAAGACAAATGTGAGATCATTTTAAGCTCTATAGAACCCAGGCTAATGCATTATGTTGCCCATTGCAACCATTCAAAGGATGTTAAAGCTAAAAAGCAATATATATATAATCGTAATATCGTAATTAAGCATTACGAAAGCGAAAATTATCAAGCTCTATTGGCGAAAACAACCTCTGCTGGCCTTTTTAGGCAGTAAAAAACCTCCCTGTTTTAAGTACTGACAGAATGAATGATTTAGTGCCTTAAAACTTTACCTACAATTTACACAATATTGTGACAAAATGACAAAATCCGTCCGGTTATTCTTCCATCACTTTATTGTCTTCTAAAATTTTATCACGAACATACAGTTTTCTTCTCGTCCTTAGTGCAGACTGCAGTCTTTCCTGCTATCACATATTCCGTCTCTCTGTCTCTCATACACTATGACAATGCGATCACTAAACGCTCGTGAAACCTTTACGACACAGAAGCACAGATGACCACTGACCGACCCATTTCTGTAACTGTAATTCCCTAACTAACTCCTGTTTCCACGCCTCCTTATAAAAACGGGATGCTATCACACGGACCTTTCTCGATCTCCACAAACGCGCTGCCGATAACGCACCCAGATCTTTCTCGAAGGCTCCGGAGAAAACTCTCTTGGCTTGTCGCTTCCTTGTTGTTAGTCACGTGTTGACTCGCGCAGTGGTATGAGGAACCTTGACCTTCCATCTTTGTTTGCTCGCCAACCTGGTATATGGTGTGAAGTAGCTTGGCCCCGTCCACCCTTTGTAGTACACCGAGCCCGGCGTCCCACAGTATTACTACCTCTCGGAGTTGCTTATTTTCATTTTTATTTCTGCTGTTTCCCATTTATAGTATTTAACACTGTTATGCATATAATGAGGGGGTTTGTAGTATCAAATTTTATTGCTCATACTTTTTCCGTATTCTTTTCAATTTTCTTCAAATTTCTTATAATCATATTTTCCCTAGATATTTCCCTAATTTCTCCATATATTCGTTCCATAGAGCCAATCTTGCTAATGTTTAGTTATACTGGAAAATTGTCCTACGTTTATAGTATTAAAATTACTCTTCCATTCCCCGTATCTTTGCACTCCAGAATAAGATACCCATTATAATACGATCCTCTACAGTTGGGACATGTCTATCCTCTTACACTACCCAAATTCACCAGAGCTATTCTCACCCATGCATACACTATTCTGGCCTCTTTGTTGTATACCTTGATGTGTTTTTCTCTTTCCCATTCTATTTTAAAGCATATTATTATTATTCTTATTCTTATTATTATTATTATTATTATTATTATTATTATTATTATTATTATTATTATTATTATTATTATTATTATTATTATTATTATTATTATTATTATTATTATTATTATTATTATTATTATTATTATTATTATTATTATTATTATTATTATTATTATTATTATTATTATTATTATTATTATTATTATTATTATTATTATTATTATTATTATTATTATTATTATTATTATTATTATTATTATTATTATTATTATTATTATTATTATCGTTATCATTATCATTGTTGTTATTATTATTAGTATTGTTATTATTTTTATTATTATTGGTTTTCTTTTTTCCTTGAAACTGGTTGTAACTCAGGATTAAGTTTTTTTTTTTTTTTTTTTTTTTTTTTTTTTTTTTTTTTTTTTTTGAATTAACATCCTCCAACATTGTGTCATATCGGACGAATGAATGAAATGAAATGGGTCCACGTTATAACTACGATTCTGATGAAAACGGTCCTCTATACTTGGTTTTAACCAAGCTAACGATGCTTAATAATTAACAAATACCGTTTGCATGGACAAACGCTGTACAAAATGTGATACCGGAGGGTTTAGTTCTAGTACGATATTATCCGTCTTTCTGAGAATTAAACAAAAGGCATTACACCGCCGTTTTAAACGCGTGTGTAGTGTTAGGGAAAAATTAAATGTCATTCAATTTGTGTGAGTGTGTGGCTCAGATAAAAAGCCTCGCCATAATTGCGTTATGACGCGTTTGCATACGGCCTGAGGTTGACGAATCAGTGACAAAGGAATTGCCTGTATGGATGCAATCAAGCCGTTCAGTTTATGAAATTCTAATTAGCGGATCGCGACTTGTGTTGGATGGAATGTGTTTCCCCACAACAAGGGAAAGGAATGCGGGGCAGGGGGAGGGGCAATGCATTCTTGTCACATGCAAGCTACGCCAACAGAAAACGCAAGTGCCGTATCGAAATTTATTGCTCAATAAAAGTGGCAGGAAGTTGGTCGGTTCGCAACCCCACAATTTGATTTGGTGGCAAGTCGCGACAATTGCCCATCAGGCTCCCCCACATACAGTGTCGCCACAAAGTTTCTGTTTCACAACATACAATTACTCGTGATCGAATCTTCTGCACCTCTTGCGATGGATAAAAATCATATTTCATCTCCAGCAGAGCAACGGAAAATACTTGCAGTTTAGCATTCTCGAGGTTTTCTATTTGTTCTGTAACCACAGAGTTGGCCGAATATGGGGAATGTGTTTTTAGCTTTTGCACATAGCATCTTTGGTAACCCGTGGCCAACGATGTCACATTGTTGACGTAATGGAAGGATAATGAATGAAATATTTGCTATTAAAACAAAAGTGGATCCGCTGCGTAGAAGGATTTTGTTGACATTCAAATGTTTCCGGTCTGCGAGGCCAACTTTAAATTATTTTTACGCACTGAAAAGCGACACCTATCTCTCTCCCTCCCTCCCCCCTGTCTCTTTGTTTTTAAGCTGCCTTTTAATGGCAGAAACATCGTTTATTTTATTTTTATTTTTTCTACAGCTTACCTGAAGTAGAAGATATAATGTACTCCTACCAAAACTTTGAAATCCATGGAATACACGTTTTGAGGACCCCGAACCAAAAAATGTCGTTTTAGGAAACACGTCCACGCTTTTGCGCTCTCGTGTTTGCGTTTGCGCGTGTATACGGGTGCGAGAGAGAGAGGGAGAGAGGGAGATAGGGAGATAGGGAGAGAGAGAGCAACGCCATGGCTCAAATCCGATATGTATGTTATTTAAGTTCAGTGACTTTCAGGGGCGCGACCATAAGAGTTTAAGGAAAATCTCACATTTTAAACTAGCTTTACGTTATTTTTTATTTACTTAAAATAGCTGAAAAAACAATGGTTAAATTAACCCGTGTTTAACATTGGTAGTATATATGTAAGTTACATAAATTTTTTTGGAATAGTTTATAGAGTTCTCTTGATTCAGAATTAACTTTGTATAACTTTTAACGTAACAGAAGAAAAACTTACTGCTAAAAAAGGTGTAGGTCTCTTTCAAACACAGAAATTATGGCTGACACACTTTGGTGACATCAACCATTTTCGGGTTATTCTTCAGTATTGATTTCAATTGTCAAGGACTTACACTTTTTCCAACTGTTAAGTTGCTATTACTTTTTTCCAGTGGCTATGCAAAGACAACGGAATTCCAAAGGCATCACAGAGGAATCCGCTTGCATCTTGTTGCCTACAGCGAAGTGTGTAATAATAACATTTCTGCAAATGTTTATCTCGATGAACATGAAGTAGGGAGAAGACTGAGCTCTTTTGGGAATAGTATAACGCGAGTATCAACTACGGATGCTCAAAAATTAGTATCGATATTTAGTACCTAACTCATCTAATTTTCAGGAAACACCTAATTTATAGGAAATGAAATGTCTTCCTGTGCTACTTGAAGTTGCATTTTATTAGCACTCATCTCATACGTGTTAATTGACGCATGTAATATAAATTAATCTCCAGTACACGACTGTAGAAATGTTTCAATGCATTAGCTGTAGAAAGCATGAACAAATGGGATTTTTATTCCCACAAGCAGAAGATTAGACATTTTAATATGTAATGCCGTTAATAATAATGTAAATAGAAGTAAATTAAACCAGATCTTTTAAACTCAAAGGGTAGAGAAACTATACAATGTTGACAGAGTATCATCAGACAATTATTTATTACAAACTTCGTACGTTCTATATTTACAAAACTATTCCTCAAAGCTATGAATATTTTGCTGGAGTTAGTGTGCATTATTTTTTCAAATAGTTTGGAGAGAGTCGCCAAGCCCTTATTAAATTAACGGATTCTTCTTCCAAAAATTTATGTCAAAATGTTTCTCTCTCAAAAATAGAGCACCTCTGCAGTGTTCAAGAGCATTAAACCATTTTGTTACTCAACATGTAACCTAAGCTATTTGCATTGTGACGCAGTGGTTATGGCGCAAGATTCTCCGGAAGTCTCGCCCAGCGTAAATACCAGAAACGCTATCGATGAGTAGTCAGAATCTTCTAGAGGTTCCCTTCTCCCGCTTCTAGAACGTTCTGGAACACTGAGGGAATTTGCATTGGTTATATAAGCGAACGCTCTCACGAGAAGTTTAGTGAGTTAATGAGTGCATTTCTAGTGGGACAAAAAATGCTGCTTTCCAAGGGAATTTGTGAAGGCTGTTGCAAAATGTAGTGAGTTGCTAGTTGCAAGTAATTGTGTTTGATTCTCCAGCGAAGGAAGTGGAGTGAAGAGGAGGCTGGTTCGCCGGTGTTTAATTACGCGGCTACACCACAAAGAAAACCAAGGCGACAGGGGAACTAGAACTGTGTAGATCACATCACTGAACTGAGAACTTAGTAGAATGATAGTGAAAACTGCACAAAGTCACACTAAGTCAGTTGTATGTGTTTATTAATACATATCCTTCGGATGGTTTATGCAAGAGAAAATGTATGCTTTTAAATGTTCAAAAATGGATGAAGAGAAATTATCTTATTACATGTCCATGGTGCCTCAACTGTTGAAGAAATGTTCATATGAAGCTCAAGGGGGGGGGGGTTATAAACACCTATCCCGCCAAAGTTGAATCGACTAAATCTGTGAACCATTATCTCAAAAACGATTTAAGATATCTGATTGAAATTTTCACAGGATTTAGATAAGTACCTTCAAAGTTCGCTCAAGTACTCCTATACCATTCATTTGTTAAGGAAAAAAAGGATCTTGTTTTAGTATATGGCCAATTGATTAAAAATTACCAGCAATACTTTTTTTAAAAAAATAACCACCTATGTTAAAAACACCAGAGTTAACCTACATCAGCAACGAGAGATTACTTTTATCAACTAGAAATTTTAATTAGCTATGTTTAATTTTTTCTGGCAAAACGGATCATTTATACAAGAAAACATTCAAGGAAAAACTTGTTTAAAGTAGAAATGGAGAAGAAAACCTCATATATAGTTGTAAAGAAAGGAGCAACATACTGCTATGCTTACGTCATGCCAATCTGTAGAGCAAAACTTCTCCTGAAGATGAACTAACGTTTTCCACTTTATAAAGTGTGTAGGAATTATTATTTTTTCTACGAATGTTGCAGAACACAAAGTATAAAATGTCAGAAATATATTTAAAATATAAGTGTTACGCTTATAATAATAACAACATGTGTATGAAACTAATAACACTGCCCAAAATATAAAAATGTAATTGTTTGTAACTATTTGTCACTTAGTCTCCCTTGTATCTTACTCACTCAGTTGCCGTTAGAGATAATGAGGGTTTCCATATTGCACATACATAGGTAGTTCCACAGGATCATATTTACCTGAAACAAGAACACAGTTTATATATGTCATAAAATAATGATGTTATAGATATAAATATTCAAATGTGTATATTTACAACATTTTTAGAAATAAATTTATTCCTTGAACGACGTTGTAAGAAAACACCATATTTAAAAGCTAAAACTTACCAAGATTATAACATACATTATTCTCAAAACAAAATAATTCTTAATATAATGTGGCATTACAGAAATTTCCTGCCATATTTATAGACCACAGTGCTCTAAAATTTCGACACGGGTAGCCGAGGTCGTCAACGCACGAACTTGTGAACGTGAGAGCTACAGCTCAAAAACTACCGCAACCGTCCTCGCCTTTTATCAGGGAGGAAAACACCTGGTTTTCCTGATGTCCCTTAGTCCTCTTAACTGGAAAATGCCGGGATTAGGCCTAGAGCCTTTTCTTATCAAATTAACTTTCCAAACTATCATTTTATTCCATAAATCATCAGTGTCCGCTACCTGTGGTGTTGTATGCAGTAAGAACAGGCAATAAACTCTACTAAAAATGCACTGAAAAATGAATTTTGTGTGAACCCCTGTACAATATTATCTGCTGATTAGGATTATAGCAAACCGGCACTGTTTATGTTCACAAGCAACGACTAATGATTGTCTCAGTTTATAGTCAATTTTACTGGTAGTAGTAGGAACTCAATCTGTTTCTGTTACTTTGTAATATACCTACTTGATTACAAGATAAGGTGCACAGGTGTTCTTTAATAATTTAAGTAATTATTAAATTGCTAATGTAAATTAAAACATTCTTGCTGGATAAAACTGATTACCTTGAAAGGAGATAAATCGTATCAACACAATTAAAATATTAAACTTGATCTTTCGGCCATCATAGATTCTGCAGTCCTCCACAGGAACTGTTGTTGGCAAGGCTGATCTCCAACAAAACTATAAGCTAATAGATAAACAAATAAGTTTGCCTGATTTATTGACACACAACTACGTCCTCCAACATTGCGTCATATCGGACGGTGAGCGAATGAAACGGGTGAAATGATGCTCAAATGAGCCCGAGGTCCATGGAGCTTTAAGTCTTCTCAGGATAAGGGAAAACCTCGGAAAAAACCTTACCCGGATAACTTACCCTAAGCGAGATTCGAACTCGCGACCTCTTGAACGTGAGGCAGACACGCTAACCATCACGCTATCGAGGCGGGCATGAATATGATGGGGCTAAGCCCGAGTAATACGTAAACCCCAAGAATTGGAAAAAATCTTCGAAGATTAACTCTTCGAGAAAGCTCAGTCCAAACTTTTGGGTAAATTCTTGAACATCACATTAATGTGCCTGCCTAGCAACAGGGCCTATAAAAAGACAGCAGGAAATAAATTATTCACTATTTGTAAACAAAGTTGCAATGTGAGACTTACAACACATTTCCCACAGTAAATCAAATAAATAGGGGTCTCCTCACAATAATATATTTCCCCATAAATATTATCTTCTGTAATTACTTAGTGCTTGCCGGTAAATGGTCACTTTCGAAGTCATGAGTAAAACAACCAGCTGGATTGTAAGCGGTAGAAGATAAACTGGATCGAATTCTAAATATAAGAGTGTGATTTAAAACAACATCAAAATGCGTGAGATGTAAAAATTATAATTATTCAAAAGGAGATCTATAAACACTAAGAATAATATTTCCAAATCTTGGGTTAAATAGAAGTGAAGGCGTATACGAACCGTCTAAGAGCGAACCACCTCAAATTGATAAACTTGACAGAGGTTTCAACAAGTAAAGAATCATTGGAGAGAGTCTGCAGGGAAAGATGAAGCAATATTGTGATAATCCTGAGGTCAGTATTGAGACTTTGCCAAATACTGAATAACCAAAATGTCAGTACCAAGATACAGTCGAATGCATACAATTGTGCTGATATAAAGCTCAGTGGTTTAAATTGGTATGGAAATACCAACCCACCTCTTCCACGCCCAGTCCCCAAACCTTGGGTGTTTCTAGCACTCCTTTTAGTATTTGTGTTACTCCCTATTTCCTTCACTCCTGACCTGATTTTATAGGCTAGATCATATATTGTATTATAAATGATTTAGTACCTTCATTAAGTGAACAATTGTTATATTCTTCTTCAATTTTTATAACATCATTGTTCGATTGAAATTTGTGTGCCGGATTTCTGACATCAAACCTATTCGAGATGAACTCTCCAGGAGGTACTGTGGACCGTCGTTGCGAAGCAGGCCTTCTAGTCACTCAGGGGTCGTGTTTCTGTATTCCTCTCTTTGAGCCACTCACCATACCTGACATTTTACAGGCAAGTCAAACTTGGATTCAAACCAATAACAGATTAGCTCAACTAGAGGTGCTGATGATAAGGAGTTTCTACCAACATTAAATAAAGATAAGATACTAGGAAATCAGATGCATCGGCATATTTCCGTGCACTCAACTGTACACCTTACGCAAATGTTTCTAATCGAACATATTATCATAGTTACCTTGGATAAGATGACTATTAATTTCTGTCACTGCTGAAGACTAATGATTACCGATATAGGTATTGTAAGATAAAGGTACATACAAACGCGGGTTGAAGGTTTATTTCGGTTGGATATTCATCACTATGCTGTGTGATTCGTTCCTTGCGGTCCTCGTATTTAACGAAGATACTTGGATGAAATGCTTCAGAAGACGGGTGTGCCGCGTTTACTATCGATCATAAATGCATTGGATTAAAAATATTACGCGAGTTATTGGATTGCTACCAAAGGGATACGATTGATTTTATTGGATGATTGCCGACAGCACAGAAGAGACTACACAGCAGAGATTTGTTTATTTCGACGTGAGCACAAATCGCTCCCCGGGTACTATGCTAAGCTGAATGAAGGGGCGGCTTCTTCAAGAACAAAATGACGAAATAAAACAAGATAAACGTAATAGATAAAACCAAACTAAAAAATCGGAAGAGATATCCAAGCTAATCTAAAGAAAGACAATGTTTTACATTCATGTTGCTTTCTCTGTTCAGTATCGTTTATTTTACTGAGCAAGATGGCACCGCGGTAACGTGTTGGGCTCACATCCGGGAGATCCGGGTTCGATTCCCGTCAACCACCCACTATGACTGTGGTGTATTTGTGATCTTCCCTGGTCGGTAGGTGAGTCCTAGGATGGTTTCTCATTTATCACGATTCCCTTTCAGTCTGTTTCCTTCTCATTTTTCAGATGTGCTTCAAGATTTCGTGGCGTATGGTGGTGCCGAAAACATGGCGCATATGCTTTCTCAAAGGAAAGAGTACTCCCTGTGGATATTAAAGGGCTGCTTAGTCGACGGGTCATCCATCACCCTCTCTAGGCAGTTGCAGCAGTGGTACCGGCCCTCGAGCCTGAAACTTTTGGAAACCACGCGCGTCTCCGTGGCCTGTCTGGCTGCGACCTGTAGCCTCCTGCAGTTCCTTTACTTTATCCCTTCCTCCTGGTTGGCAGCAGTTACAATGGGTCTCCGTAGGTCTAAATGCGTGAGATGACCCCTCTGTTGTATTTTTGTTGAAATAGTTTCATCATACATTTTGTGTTAACTAATGGGGAATATGAGAAACCGAATTGGTAGAAGTCTACAAGTGGGTTGCTATACTCTGGCCTTTAAACACCGTTATTTCCATGACATAGCGAGAAACAACAGAAATACAACAACACTTTAAAACAAATAAAACAGTACTGAAAAATACACACCAATAATAACGGATATCCTGGAAAGGACTGATGAAAAAAATACTTTGCCTGAAAAAAATGGGTGTTTTAAAGGGCTCTGAATATTCTGTAGCAAGTTCTATCTGTCTTATGGTTTACCCGTTATATAAAATGCTATAGAATTCCTTCGCAGTCCTCCAACAGACTCAGTGAATGTTACATTCTATGGTACATTCTGTATTCTGTACAAAATTCCAACCTAACATTTTAAAATGAAACAGAATTCGTAAATGTAGAATGTTGATTCAGACGTTTTGTATCGAAAATGGCAACAAGAATTATTTATTATTTAGTGAATGTAAAGAGAGTTCCACTAAAGGGGCTGAAAGTGTTGACGTTTACCTACAAATTTCCACTTATTTAAAATTAAATGTTGATTTGTTGTTATATTACCCAGTATAGGGTTCAGATAATTTGTGAAAAATAAGCATGGCTTTTGTCATCTTCTGGAGTAGAAAAAAATGCAGTGGAGTTCGATTATTTTTGGGGGTGTTTAACGCCCACTTTTACTACATGTGGTGCCGCAGACGGTGACACTGATGATACATAGAATGAAGATGGAGCACCGGCGGAATGAGACGGTGGGGGAAACCGGAGCATCCGGAGGAAACCCCGCTCTGCGCCACTTTGTCAACTAAAAATCTCACATGCAGTGGCCTGGGATCAAATCCTGGCCGCTTTGGTGAGAGACGAGTGGTCTAACCACTCGGCCACGGCGCGGCCATGTTCACTTCGATGAGACGAGTTTTACATTTGAGAGACTCATTCAGAAAAAATTCTGAAGGTTAATATAATAAGTGCATCTTGTAGAAGTGGTTCATACATTGCTTAGTGTTTGAGGATACATCAGAAGGTTTTCGAATTTCTAGGTTTAACTGTCACTGATTAGCCACTCTCAGCATTTTCAGTTCCCTCTGTAAGTCATTGTATGCCATTTCTGATAGATTTACCTGTTTTTGTAAACTAATTTTTTTAAACTTCATCTTCTGTATTATCTATTGAAAATTTTGGCGCTGGAATCAATGGATACATTTACGCAATTCTACATGATAATTACTTAACTATGGAAATTAATGGAGTATCAGTGTGTTGATATAAGGGCGCTCTAAATGCTGATACTTCGCTTTAATCATATTTCACCATCTGCATGCCCAATAAAATACTCCCATCACCTAAACAAATGTCAAGTTGTAAAAGATGAAAACCTGAGAGGCATTAAAAAGAATACATTTTGCACCAGTTCTAATACGATTAACTGTTGCTGCAGATTTTTAAGTTTACAGTGTTACAGCTGGCTACTAGTTTCAGATTTGTTTAAAACTTAAGTTATAACAGCGCTTTATCACGAGTATCGTTAATCAGCTTCTAACTTTAAGTTTCCTTTGTAATTTAATGTACACAGTTTAACACGTTTAGATTGCGTTTCAAAGATCTGATACGACGTACAAATTGCATGTAGAAAATAATTAACATAAGATTTGTAGGCCCAAACATTTCGACGGCAACAGCAGCCACGCTAGCGAACCGAACGACCAGAGCCAGTGCTAGATGAACGATTAGTGACCTATGGCTGCTGAATAGTTGACTAAGTCGTGCACTTCAATGGATCATTTGCCTCTCGCAGATTAATACATGCAGACAGCATACAGTAAGACATTTGGAACTGAATATTCTAAACTGATTGCTACTGTCAACCATGATGAGACATTATTAGGGTGCGTCTTGCTGTGAATCGTATTGTTGACTTCACGTTTCAGTGATTCTGAATCTTACAAACACTTTCACCTTCAGTCTCCGAAAGATGATGGGACGTATAAAGCTAATGTGAAACATACAGGAATATCAGTAACCCTAACATTTCTCACGTTTTCAACTAGTACTACACAGTCGAAGAACCTTTATTTCTGTGCTGCAGATATAAGAGCTTCCTTTCGTTAGATTTAACATGAATTTAAAAACATTAGTTTGCATGTTTAAGAATGCAATTAATTTCGTTGTCACATGGGAATGGCCCACCTTAAGATGCTACTGAAGGGTCTATACGTCTGTAACGTCTGCAGTTATTCTGACGACGGTGGAACCTTCCACACAGGCCTAGCTCTCCATATAGGGAGGACCCTCGGGGAGCCCTGAACAAACTGAACTCTAGAAAGGGCAGTTCCTGAAAGCAAACTTCACCGCCAAAAGGCTCTTCCTCATCGACTCGCCTGATCTTGAATCATATGAAATTGAGCGATAGAAACATTCGTGGAATTTTATAATTCATTCCAGCATTCGCCTACCAATCAGGGAAAATCTCCAAAAAATAAACGGCCAGAGTAACCGCCCTTCAGAAATCTCTTCAGAATCTCAGAATCACTGAGTTTCCTCAATACGAGTCTTATGTGTCACCGTAGAGTCATCTTGCTTGTGGGCAGTAACTCAAGATACCATTCTGTTTGTTTTTATTATCGAACCTATGGAGCTTTTAAAAATCTCGAGTGCCCAAATCATCTAGTTATCGACTCACTCACTCACTCATTCACTAACCCACTCATTCACTCACCCATTCATTCTTTCACTCACTCATTCACTCACCCACTCACTCATTCACTCACCCACTCACTCATTCACTCACCCACTCACTCATTCACTCACTGACCCACTCATTCACTGACCCCCTCATTCACTCACCTACTCATTCACTCACTCATTCACCCACTTATTCACTCACCAACTCACTCACTCACCAACTCACTCACTCATTCACTCACTCACTCATTCACTCACCCACTCATTCACTCACCCACTCATTCACTCACCCACTCACTCACTCACTCACTCACTCATTCACTCACCCACTCATTCACTCACTCATTCACTCACTCACCCACTCATCCACTCATTCACTCACTCATTCACTCACTAAAAAGCTAGAAACGAGAAGTTGCTTACCAGGCCACAAGTAGCTTCAGATTTACAGACGTCGCCAAACGTAAAAGGTCACTTTGTACACAACGGGATATATCATGATGGATTTTTATATCCACATACTTGAATTAAACACTTTTTAATAAGATCATATTCTAATGTCGTGTCCCTGATGTCACAATACTTTAAATTAAAAACGGCCAAAGACATCGCTGTTTAGTGATAATTTAACTGCCCTATGGCAACATCAGACTTCTCTGGATGTAAGTACATAACCGTACTTTGATGGCTTATGACCTTCGATGTGGAAACATTACATAATTTGGTGGACAGTTGATTACCGTTCCCATACAAAATTAAATCACTTCAAAACAATAGGCAAATGTGCAAAGCAACTTGGAATTTAGTTTTTATATAACTAGTACGCTTCTTTTCAAGTCAATTTTTTCGAATTTTGTTCAAGAATATTTTGATATTACGGTTAGATGTATTTTAACATATTGCGAATCTTAGTCAATTTCTAAAATGGGAACTAAGGTAGAATATTTCTAAATATTGGCACTTTAGAGTGTAATATTGACACAAGTGGTGGAACGATTGCACTATTTCTCTATACAGATTGTTAAGCAATTCTGTGTATAAACACGTAAAACCCATTTTATTTTTGCTCATAATTTTCAGATGTCGCGGTATCCATGTTCAAACAGTGACGGGAAACTCGTGCATTGCTTTTTCAATAGAGATTCAGCAAACTGTGTATGAATGTTACATGCTTCTTTAAATTTTTGTACTGTGGGAATTGCCATCGCTTGAAAATGTTTTTATCAATATTTTACACACTGCTCTGTTATTATTAGTACTGTCTACTTCAAAATAGTGCCACGCTTGTCTCATGTTTTATTCAATATCACTGTTGTAATCACTAAAACAAGATATCTATGGAAATTAACGGTATATCTGTGAGGTATAGTCGTGACTCGAGTTTGACTTGTGTAAACACGAACACAGGGAAGGAAAGAACAAGCATTACCATGTGCTGTATATCTAATGTCGTATGTTCTGATTTATTTCTCCTGGATCCACAGATTTTGGTCACCGGAGTAGGTAAATGTAATAGCCGAGAGTGAGTCACCAATTAAGGTTATTGCAGAAACGTGATTCAATGGGTCAGCTAAATCAGTTTCATTCACAACTCAGTTAACGCTGCATGTCACACGAGTACCTATACCCCTTCCGCACTGTTTCGTATATTTTCATTTAAATATGAGTCCATGAAGTTTTGCATTCATTCACTCTCAGTAAACGCAATCAAGATTTATCAAGAACTATAGTCCAGAAACACTTTGGGGACACTGCTAGGGAACAGCGTGAAGTCTCGATTATTTTCATTCCTTATCTAGCATAAAGTTTCAATAATGCAAAAGCTAAACGTTTAAAAGTATCAAGAAACGATAGTCGGTGGTACCTAAGTACATCTAATAATTTAATGTAACCGTTCGATACTTTGTTGATACCTTTAAACGCTATAGAGGTGTCGTCCCTAATTGAAACCAAAAGGTTCATCTGAGATACCTACATACTCCGTGTCTTCAATAAAAGAGGTGGTAAAGAACTATTACAGGACATAATTTTACACCAATTAATTATAAAGAAAAAAGACCCAAATGACCTACTAGTTGTCGGGCCCTTATACTCCATTCCCTCACTCATTCACTCACTCGTACACGAATAGGATCTAAAACACAATAAGTCAATATAAAAATATTTTTCAGTCAATATTTTTACTGGGAATTTCATTCGTTTAAGTTAAGGATGTAAATATACCCCTACTGATGTTTGCAAGCTTCATGCCTCCAAATCACCATCAAGAGAAAATGTGAAAAACATTTCTGACCTCCAAAATGCATTTAAGTATCGCATGCGTTCTAGAACACTACAAAAACTTATGGGCTCGTCACCTACGGAAGACGTCATCTTGGTTAAAGAACAAGCACAACATAAGAGGACCGTATGCAAAATATGTACTGATGCTCAATAATGAAAACTGTGCCACCTTGGAGCGACATATAAGTAAAGATCACCCGCCCTGCAATGTCGATTCTGGACTAGACGGCTTTTTCTCCTGCCCTTTTACCTGTTGATGCTAGAGAAATAATGAAAAGAGTGGGCCATTGTTTCCATTTCGTCAAAGGCGCTGATGCGATTTTCCTCACATTTCCCACTGACGCTTTCCTCGTTTCCCCATCGGACAGTGTCGCGTGACTTACTGTGCTCGTACCCCGAGCCTTAACACATAATTATTGTACCAAAATAACTGCAACTTTGTAAAATTGTGATAAATTTCCATTTACAGGCCTAAGATTGAAACAGCTTATAGCTCCAGGACCCTACTAGTGTCGCAACAACGATATTAAAATCGAGTATTCCAAAGGCTGAGATTATAAAGATAATATACTTTTATGTGTGTTAAATACCGATTTTAAGCCATCGAATTACCACTAATTGTATGGTGGTAATTCAATGACAGGCGTTGCCATTGGTCAAATGAGCCATCAAGATCTTATGGGGTACATCTAAACCATTTTGCTGCTCAGAAAATATAGGGTCTTTTGCGGAGGATTTTTTTTTTTTTTCATTTAATAATAAACGTGCAAAATACAAAAGTAGACATTTTTAGTTAATCAGATTAAAGATATTGAACCAAAGATGGAGTAAACGGAGGAGGGTGCATTTTCTAACCTGAATGAGTATGAATGATTCAAATAGAAATACCCTACAATATGAAAGAGGATAATGCTGTCCATATATAGGGAAGATAAATAATTTTTCTTCGACCTAGCCACGCTTGTTCTTTGGTTGAAGTCTTGTAGCAAGATATTTTGACTCATGAACCAATGAATGAAGGCATATTTATTTAAAGTACAACTAGATATACATCTATTCCCATCAATTGGGCGGATCCAGCAGACTGTACGCGCTTTTATGATAAACAAAGAGTAATAAAGCAAGGCGAAGCAATGAAAAAAGTATAAAGTGCAGACAACGGATAACATTCCTGCAATAAATGTATTCAGATTAGCAGCTTAGTTAAACACAAGCCACAAAACAAAGTAAATCTTATGATGAGGCACTGTCTTGCTATATTATAGGGAAGGGTTAAGAAAAAAAGAATGAATAAAACACAGTAATAAAACCTGAAAAATACAGTAAGTAGTATGAAATATAAAGCACTAAGACCCAGCCGGTTACGTTAACCCATTAATTGGCAATGTGTCTTATAAGACACATATAAATCTGTTACATTTTTAGATACATTACTGGCTCTTTCATTCTAATTTCTTGTTGTGCTAAACTAAATAAATAGAATTCAAGTATTTGCAGCTGTGTCCTATTGTAAACATATTAATTTTTTACGATAAAACTACTATGTTTGCAGTGAAATCTTCTCCTTGCAATATGTTGCGCAAGAGTTTGTCATATCACAAATGCGGTTCTTAACGCATACATACAGTCCATCTATTTCTCTGACTTGCCACATAAATGTACCCTATTTCTATGGTTTCCAAACTTTTATTTGATACTGATTCCGACGCCCAATTTTCCTTAGTACTCAGCTGTCCACTGTAGTAGACCGTCCCAATTAGATTTTGGTGTCCACGGAACATTCTCATTCAGTAGCTAAATTTTTGTTCACGGAACTAGCTGCAGTGTTCTTTTAATAAAAATGTGCCAACAAGAGAAATCTCCGCTGTACATAATGTCTTGCTTAATCGGAAATTTTGAATATATGTGTATGTAAAGCCACAGTGCGGATTCAAATCTTGGAATTGTGTGTTCATTTTATGAAATTACATTCTTCTCATTTGAACAGGAATATTGTAGATACATCTTTAAAAAAATAACCAATATCAACATTAACTGCAGCTGGAGTTTGTAATTCGGGGAGATACAAATAAGGAACTATGTTCACTGTCATGCATATTAAGGTAACCCACCTGTGAAAAATGGGAAAAAATGACAAAATTTTTCATTTTTGGCTTTTTATACCATAAATAAGTTTAAACCTTTGGCTTTCATTTTCATGATTTGTTTTACTCATCTGCGCCCTTTAAATGACTTCACCGAGGGATTTAAACATGTAAAGTATGAGGTTCAGGGTAGAAATTTCAATGAAATTGGGGAGAAATTAAGTAAAATTAGGGATAAGTGTCGTCTGAAGGATAGTGCTAGGCATTCAAAAAGGGGCTACAGAACTGCTAGGAAGCGACTGAATTAGGGAAAAAAAAAAAAAATAAATAAAAAAAAAAAAAATAAAGGGACCTCTGGGGGTCCCACATATGGTGCAGGCCAGTTTTAATCAAGTACATTTGTATTATATAGTTGCTAAACTTTAACTCCATTTTTCTCCGCTTATGATTTCCTGACACATGATTATGTACAAAATGCTCTTTGGTGCATAGTTTTGCAGATACGTTCTTGAAACTTGGTACACACATTGTTCAAAGTATAAGAATTAAAACATGGCTCTAAATTTTTGCTGTGCCTTAATACTAAAGTTTTTATTTAAAAAAGGAATGTGTAAAATTGGTAAAATTCTCAGAAATTGGATTATGCAATTTTCACAATTTTTTTTTCTCCCAAACAAAATAAATTATTAAAAAACACCAACCAAATGCTGTAGAACTATATGTCATTGATTAGCTGTAGAAGTTGGAATGTTCTTTGTTGAAAAGTATGCACCGAGGAGCATTTTTCACATAAGCTTACAAAAATTTAAAAAAAAAATTAAAAAAACTATTCAAGATATAAAGTTCAAACTCATAATACTGTTTTATCTCTGAACAACAAGCCTATCCCCAAAATTTGAGAAGAATTGGACGAAAAATGGCAATTTTTCAAATTTCACAGATGGGTTACCTTTTACTTTTTGTTTTAATTCTGTTACTGAAATTACCAGCAAGGAAGTTCAATCGTACATAAAGCAGTATAAAGCAAAAATTTCACTTTTGTAGGCAATCATTTCAACATTCGTTAATGTCTTCCTGTGCACAGATCGCATTAACGGAGCCCCTATAACATATACTTGCCGCAATAGTGGTCAAACAGACAGCAGTGGCATTTTCACGTTTACAGTGGTTCTGGAATTTTTGTACTAGACAAAAATGTGTACTATTTAAAACTGGAGTTCCGGTTGTCGTCTCCTGAATACTGCAAGGTTTATTGATCATGAGTTCACAGCGGACGCTGACCATGGGCATCGTGCAATCCTTGCTTTGTATTTACATTCCTCTGTCCTTTAGCAAGCATAACTAAAATTCGTAACAACTTTGAGAATCGAATATTGCATTAATCTGTATGTTCGTTTGGGTTATGTATTCTTCACTGAGGTTATTTTCATTAAACTGCATTGTTTAAAATATTGAAATTGCAATTTTGCCTCACTATAAAATTGAAAATTCGCTTTTCCTTTCAGCTCATATGTTAGCTCACAAAATTACAGCTTGTACTGTTACTTGTCCGACCAACTGATTGCTACGAGAATGATTAGAATATGTTATTTTACATGGTGGGCTTCAGCGCAATACAAAGCCACCAACCTAGAGCATCGGTATTTCCTGATAATCGAATTGGATGTGACATGAACAAAACCGAACAAAGGGAAAGTGTGATTTTAAGCAAGGCAAAAATGTGTACCTCTCCAATTCGACAGCTAGGTCATTTGGGCCCCGGGTTGAACGATATAAAGTTGTTCAACTTATTTTTAAGCCTTAATAATATACTTCAAAATACCAATGCTGGTAATGTGGAATATTGGTGCATGTAATACACGGTATGGACTTGGAATGAAAACTCAAAGACAGCCATTCCAAGGTTCTGTGATACTTCTTAACCCCATGGGGAGTATCCAGCTTATTTACTCTTCTTTGTGGTAAGTAACCGCCCCACTGCCGAGTTGGTCTGATGTTAGTGTTGCCACCTTAAAAGCCTTTAGACTGCTTTTCTCTGCGTATTGACCTCATCAGAGGGAAGTGCCCCCTCGATCTTCAACTTTTCTTCAACACCATTGTCGGTCTGGATGGCTCGGTTAGTTAGAACCTGGCTCACTGATCTCAAGGTCTGGAGTTCAAACCCAGTTTTAAAAGTGTTTTTAAGTGTTTTAAAAGCGACAGCACTATGCCAGTAAATGGTCAAACGCGGACCAACACTGTGGTTTTCAAGTTTACTAAAAGGCAACAGCCCTATGTCAGTTTATGTGAAATAACTCTTACGGGACAAAATTCCGGCACATCGGCAGCATGAACCTGGCAAGGCGACGTTAACAAAGATAAATTAATTAAGGAACCAACGAAAGAATGAACGAACGAACGAACGAATGAATAAATAATTCTATATAAATAAATAAACACCACTCAAGTTTTCACCATAAATCTAAAGCTCAGCCTAAAAATTGTGATCCTGGAAGGAGGAAATCCTATTATTTTGGCCCCAGAACTACACGGCTTCCTTATTTTCTCCAAGGATTCTTAATCAATGATTTGCGCCACCCCTTTATATCGGATCAAACATCCTATCCGCCACGAAGCAATGTACAAAAAGGAGATGTTCATCACACAAATCATTGTAGAGGAATAAGCTTGCCGTAAATTCTGTAAAACATACCGAAGTATTAGCTACAAATACTAGAGCAGTGATGTCTAACCTTGTCTCTTTGGAAACGCTTACGTAATCAGCAGCTATTACCCACCTCCGACCTTCAGTCTGGGGGTTAATCAGATAGTGCTGGTGACGTGTAAAACTGCAAGCAGTCAGTAACCAGTGATGGACACAAACAGGTGATTCCATTGCAGTTTCTAAGTGATACCTTGAGTTTTCTGGGAATGTCCTCAGAAGACCTCTTCATTCTGGCATAAATGGTGAACAGTAAGAAACTGACAAAAGCGTACCAAATAAAAAAAAATGTTGATCTCGTTAAAACACACAATTTATGCCAAATATTTCTTTCCCTTTTTGGGTGAGCCATTTCCAAGATATTCTTTATTTGTTTAGCTTTACCAATAATTATACTTTCCTCAAATAGGAATATGTTATTCTTTTTTACCTCTTGTCTCTTGGCCCTGCAAAGTGAACGGAATTTTAAAGGCATCGCATAGCAAACAACCCTTAAAACAGTCACTATCGCTTAAACCCTACTGTATTCCCATATTCCTCTTGCATCTACAAGAAAATTAGTAATAAGATACTTTCTGAAAATGCTTATGCCGATTAAAATGTACCAGATAGAGAAATAAGCATTTGCAAGAATAGTGGGTATAGCTCTACATATATTTGCGAAGAGAGTTTCTCCAAATTGAACTATATTAAAAGTCTGTGTCGCAATAGGTTACGCCACGCTCACTTTGTGGATTTTCTAAGGCTATACACTTCGACTTTGTCGCGAAATGTTTATGGACTTCTTAAACTTAAGTAGTACCCAAGAAGTCAGTAATGAGCAGATGTTTACTACATAAAATTTGAAAGTGCCTTCGTAAAGCAAACGCAACGTACATATAATGAAACCGGCACTGCAACACAATGCTCGTCTGAGTGAGTCGCACAGTCGGCATAAAGTGGAAGAAGGTAAATCCAACCTCCCCTCTTTCACCAGCGTTGGAAATCGCTGTACTCGACTAATATTAGAACAAACTGTTTTTAACGAACAACATTCATTGAGTAAAAGATAGCTGAGTAGTACATTCTGCTTTGTTACTGTCACAGTTTGTTTCCTGTGGAATTTCACGTTTTATGAAAAATTACTCAAAGGCATTTGATAAAATTGCACTTTCAATTGATGGAATACAACAAAGGATAACTCTTAGTATACTAATACCAATGCAGAACATTTATCCATACAACGCTAGAATCGAAGAATGCAACACACCTTGTGAGGTTTTGGCAGTTATTAGTAATGGACCTATAAAAATATATAAAAATCTCACCGGTACTTTTAAATGTATTTTCAAAAGTTATGGCAGAACACTTTGGAAGAACACGATGTGATTAATGAGATGCACATGAACTACTGCTGTAGCAGACTTGGAAAGTTAACCTAGAGAGCAATCTATAAACTACATGGAATACCTAATAACACAAAGCAAACATAACAAGCAAAATCCAACAGCGTTTGTATAAATGAATAATTTATTTGTGCTCATAAACAATACAATTTAACCTACTAAAAACAAAAATTTTATGACTAAAACAAAACAGAACGACGAACAAATATACCTTATCTACTTGTTGGAGTTGCTTATATCTATAACTTCCCCTTACATTTTGTTTTTTACGGCCACTAATTATTGTACCCCTCTTTATCCTTTTTCATTTTCCCTACTTCCTCATAGTTCCTTTAACCATTTCCACCTCATTTATCCTAAATACTTTTCTGCTTTCTCAATGTATTCGTCTGATTTTGAATTGAAATTTTTCCTAACATTAAGCGTAACAGGGGATCATTCTATTCTTTGGGTTCTGGATTCTCTCTTCCGTTATTCGTGCCATTACAATCAAAAATATAATGCCAATTGTTATACAATCTACCGCATAACAGCGTTTGTAGTAAATCACCTTAAGGGAACAAATATTGTAATTAGATCAGATACAGACTGTCTAATTATGTGGGATGAATATATTAACTCTATCGATCAAATGTGGATCCAGAGGCAACTTTGGGCTGATTCTCGTGTGTATGGCCTGCAATAAGCAAAGATTTGAAGAGAGGAGCACAAGAGCGTTTCCAGACTATTGGCCACGTAAAAGCAGGAAGACAATATTGGGTGTGCGATGGACATCATTCAAAGAGTTGAGGAGTGGGCCCTTAAGTCCAAGATCTTAGAATGGCGTTAATGATAATTTGTATAGCTACAAGACCTTCTACTGATTGACCGTATGATTGAGCACTGTTTTGTATTAGTTTACAAGCTTCGGATCACTCGTTTTGTTACCTATACGCCACATTGCAATCAGTAATGTTGAAATTCTTATGGAAATGCTCTTTTATAGCGAGGAGTTGCTAGAGAAAAAGGAGTTTATTTGAACACTTCGTCAGTTATTGCTTTTATTGCAGTGTTATAAGTAATCCCATATTTCTTGCGTTGTCCACACAGTATGTTTGTCGCCAATGAACACCTTAGTGCCGGCAATGTAGGTTTCACTTTAAGTCAGAGAGTAGATTATGGTAACCCCGATAAGGTGGTGAATAGAACAGCGTAAGGGTTTAACATGGTACCCCTGACACAGAGGGAGTTTTATGTGCTTCAGATTCCCATACCTACATAATTGGCTGAGATGAAGTTTTCACCAATGCATTGTATGGCAGGGAAACGAGCCCTGGATGCAAATTCTAAAAGGCTCCCCTCAGCGTGTAAGTCACCAAGACACTAGAAAGGCGAAAACAAAAGCCTCCCTCATAGGTAGAACTCCTTTGATATAAATATGTGCTGAGTACACGAGGGGAAAAATTAACAGAATATCAGAATAAAATCCGAAAATATGTATACAATTTCCAGCATAACCGAGAGTGACTTCTGTGTGTTAGCATATTCATCATATGCTATGAGTTGTTGCTGAGTTATATGGTGACTAAGAGTCAGTAATGGAATATACGTTTCAAAGTGCATAGGTCAGCATTCTTGCTTCATTATTTCAGAAAACACCCATCTGTACTTACAACGCTTACAAGGGGAGATTAACTGGTGATAATGGTAAAAATATCGCATTCTTTGATTCAATGTTTGAAATATTCTGCTTATTTTATGCATTATTTGTATTCATTGCTAAATTCAAAATACTTTATATTTAAAATATGCTACCGTACTAGGTGTTTAAAAATAGGTGTTGAACTCGTATGTCTTTCTGTACTCTTGTGCAAACTAGTTTGATAAACACCTATTATTTTATATTATTCATGTTAATCCAGCTGAAAATTTGCAGAAAAAGTCCTGTTGCATATTTCCTTGAAGGTGGAGTGGAAATAAGCGGATACAGTAGTCTTAAAGTTACAGTCAAATCTTTTAAGAGCTGATCTTTCTGTGATGGCTCTGGAATTCCCTTCTCTTTGCATGGCCAAAAGCTATAAAACGAATAAAGACCTGTTTCAAAAAAATATTAAGTATTTGAAAATTCAAACCAATAAGAAGGAACATATTGGAAATGGTTACTCCCACAGAAAGGTGTACATGGCATAAATTGTGTGCTTTAACGAGATGTACGCTTTCTGTGTACTACGACTTTGTCCATCTCTTACGTTTAATGGCTATGCAAAAATTCTTCATAAGGATACCCATCTGTGTAAAAAGGCTAAAAATTTCAAAAATTGCCAAAAATGGATTTTTGTTTTATCAAATAGTATAAATCTTCTGCTTTATTTTGATATGCTTTTTATACCCTTACGGCCTTTTTAACTATGTCCCGTGGCCGTCTAACTGATTGCCTGTACGTGGTCATGTCCATTTAAATCCATACACTTCCATTATCCTTGCCATGACTTCAAACTTAGTTTTTCCATGTTTTTTATTTTTAGCACTGTTTGCTTTTTAAAATGCTCCACACGATGCAATTTTCAGTACTTATGCATGCAATTTGGTGTACCTGCTTAGAAATAACGTTAAAAAGAAATGATGAGATAATTTTTTCATAACGTGAATAACTGCTGAGTAATTAAATATTAAAGTTTACATTTCGAAATTTAAATGAAAAAAATAATGAATTTAAACTTTAAAATTTATTTGTATCAAAACTAATAACAAGATTAAGAAATTATCTCATCAATTTGCTGACATTCTATTACAGGACATAACTGAAAATTATTAAGTTTTTCAAATCAAAATTGCATCATGGGAAACCATTTATACAAATACTAAAAAAAAAATATAATAAAGTATTAATATGTCAGCAACTAATCTGACTAAATGTATGAAATTTAGCACAGTTACTTCTCACTATACAGTAATTGTTGTGTTAAAATTTCAAATCAATCCAATGATAACTGTAGATTTTCAAAATTTCACAGATGGGTATCCATAAGGAGCAGAGCTTCAGAACCTGTTCCTAGAGAATTCGAGATATGCATTTCATCTTAATCAATACATCTTGAACATGTGGTATTTTAATAAAATCATTAGAACCGGGACAAAATTCCGGCACACCGGCGACACTGATGTGATCCTGATAATTGACAGCGTCATTAAACAGCAAAATATTGTATTATATTTATCCTCATCATCATTATTATTATAACACTTATTTCTAATTGTGTTCCTATTCAGATGTGCTTGTTTAAAATAAAATATATTTCGCAACTACTTCATTGCGTTGTAATTGTGTTTTAACGTTTCTGAAAATACACCTTCCGTGTCTTATATGCTTTATTTTCAGAAATATTACAGACAATTGTGATATCTTCTAAAATATGTCATGGACAGGCCTAAGAAATGACCAAACGCATAAATAAGTTTCTTTTAAAAACACTTTCGGCATAAGGAAAAGAAAATACAGAATTTAGTAGTGAATTTATTTAATTGTTTAACGTAATTTTCTTTCTGAAACGATAACTGCACTAAACAATGCAATTCTAGCCGCCAAAGTGGACACAGACAAGCGTAACTTTATTTTTCCACTATATTTTTTTCGTAGCCAAAGTTAGTATGTTTTCTAGGATGCTTCGACCATATTTCAGTATTCAATATAATAAACAATAATACACATAGCAACTATTTTCTGTATCATAAAAGTACAACAGACTTGAGGGAATCTTCTCAAATTTAATTAGGAATTTTAGTCAACATCTTCATACTAGAATTGTCAAAAACGTTTAAGAACCACCTGAAGTTATGCCATTCTAGAGTACATTATGAAAACAAAAATCTGAAAATAAATAGGCGTATGTGGCAATACATTAAATTTAAGATAAGCAAACTAAACTCTAGTCCTGTTCTTTAAAATTATAAAATAAGACTTCAATTTTTCATATAGCAGGAAGTTTTTCATCTTCTATCTGTGTTTGGTATCGCATTTTTGAAACGTTTGCTTTCTTGGAATGTTGTTATAACAAAATGAAATGATATGTACACTCAACACTCCTCTCATTAACACGTGTATAAATTTTAAACCCAATAGTTTCAAAATTACAAATCAGTAATTTCAGTCCCCTACAAGAGCAGGCTACTAAAAATATTTTGTGAACTATTTCCGGCGGAGATGCCATTTATTAAAACACAACGAAAGTGGCCCACTGAAGCCGGCCCTACCGTAAGTAGATAACCCTTCGTGCGTTAAAACATTTGCAGAACTCCACGACGCAAAAGTGGCCAGAGGCGTGTTCTACCTCTCAGCGGGACGTGCGGTGAGAGGCAGCTGAGCTAGCCTGTGTAGTCTTGTGACAGGGTTGCCAACATTTAAAAGTAAAATTATCGTACCAGCCACCCAAAATTATAGATTTGGATTCAAAATTATCGTACATCTTAAACCAAATGCTACAACAATAAAAATATCAGCATAACACTTATGAAAATGTAATATTAACGATGTTTATGATATTCACTTACAAGATTGATGACTTCAACCAGTATTGCAACTTTAGAACTTATGTTTCTCGCATTATTTATCTGAAAGTTCATCTTCCTCAACCGTTGCAGCATTGTATAAATTTGTTGTTGAGATAAACCTTAACATCTTCTCGTTGAGTTGGAGGTTTTCGGAACTACAGCATTATTTCATAAGCTGAGACGACAGAATAATTTCATTTACCGTATATAGTGTCAATCTGCTTCTAACCTTAGTTTTTACTAAGCCCAGTTTAGAAAAAGACCCTTTCACAAGCAGCGTTTCTGTGGGGAAATGATATCACTGATAATGCAAAGGCTGCTAGTTCTTTGAAATTTCCACCAAGGTGGCATGTGTTTAACAGTACTTCAAAACCTGTCAGGTTCAGGAATGTTATTTATTTCACACGGAATATCACTTATTCAGAGTTTTCTCCATTGATCATCAATTTTCGGAACAGCGCCTTCTTCATTGAGATTACCAGATCTGGGCACACTGGCAATAAGAGGACAAAGGGTAGGAGGCATAGTAAGTTTGGAAGCGGTTGCCTTAGAGGGGTGGAGACAGGTCATGAGGGCAAAGCTGGTGTCGCTATTTGTAATTAGTTTCATTTCGCTGGTGTGACAAACCAGTGAAAATGATATTTCTCCGGTATCGACCTATCATGCATTCAAATTATCGTACACCCCCATAATTATCGTACGGGTTATCAACCATGTGTACAAACATTAAAATTATCGTATGCTCCCATACTTATCTTAGGGTTATCAACCATGTGTACAAACATCAAAATTATCGTATGCCCCCATAATTATCGTACGAGTTGGCATACCTGGTTTGCGATAATAGACAATAACAGTACAAACAAACGAAAAGATCTCACTTTACTTACAGGATCTTCATTTTCCAGGGAATAAACTCACTGCTGTATATGGTGCTACTGTCTAACATTTGCATATTGTAAAGTGCAAGCGTGAAGGGACGTAATGTTTCATTGGTATTTTTTCGTTTCTTATGAATTTTGTTGCTGTATTTTATTATTATTAGTTATTGATACAATTGCTATTGTTAGTATCACATTGTTATTACTTTTATTATGTTACTCCTGTTACTTTATTACTGTTAATTATTATTAATTATTGTTTAATATTGTTTCTCTTACTATCATTATAATAATTATGTTTGTTATTACTTTATTACACGATTTGATTAACATTTGTCAGTAAATAGCCAAACAGCACTTAAAATAGATCCACAAGAAGAATTACAATGCTTTGTCATCCTAAGATTTGAATTATCTACCATCAATGGTTTCTGACGAAACGGGTCATTTATACCAGAACATATAATTCCAGAGAAACGCTCAAAGCAAAAATATATTCGCATGTATCTGCAGAGGAAGTAATACCGTGCCTTGGGCACACATTTGACGCAAGTTAAAAATTGCATTGCAAAACTTCAACTAAAATATGAGCTAAAGTTTTCATCCCTACACTGCAATTTGTGTAAAAGTTACGATACTGTTATGTGAAATGATGCGGAATGCACAGTAAAAATGACACCTGCAGTAGCATTTTTGAAAGTACACTTTAAGTTTAAAATTTAAGCATTGCACATTTTAGTCTCCCTTTCTTGGCCAAAATGGAATATGTTGGCACTTTGATTAAAAGCTTGCCATTTGCTGTGGCAAAAGCCGCAACGAAACTTTGTACCACAACTGTACATCGACACTCTGTTCCCTCTTCTCCATTTTCACTCTATCTCCACTCCACTCCACTCCACTCCAGTCCACCCCAGCCCTATACACACGAATACCAACGTTACACATACAGACGCTTATACAAATCGCCACATCAGCGGTGCCCGTGGGCAAACACTGTGAATAGCTAGGCCAACTGCGTGTTATTGTAGAACAGGTGCTGGCATAGGTGCACCAGAATAGATAGATGGAGAGCCAATTGCGTTCTGGTAGCCTTTAGCGTGCGTTAGCTGCCACATCTTTGAAAACTGAATGGAATGAAAAAATTGTGTAAAACGGGAAATGAATCGGAGCCGTTTGGTGCAACAGATCAACCGACAGTCACACTCGCAGTTGAAGATGGCTCGACACTGAACTTCCAACAAATTTATTTTCCGCCCCCCCCCCCCCTCCAAAGGAAATAAAATTTTGAAAATTTCCATTTAAAGAGTAGTAAAACATTTAGCATTAAGATCGAATTACGGTGTTTAAATGCCCGAACGCCACGTTGAAACGGACGGCCGCAGGTGTGCGCAACTAGTGAGTGGAGTTTTAAATTTTTATTTTCTCTATTCCTGTTTACTTAAGCAGTTGCCACTTCAAAATATTCCCTACGAATCAGGTTTTATGAGGGTCGTTGTTTTCCAAATTTTCGGTGTACATTTTCTGAAGAAGCTAGCTGAAAAATCCAAAGAAAATTTTGTTGACATCAAATTCAGTTTTGGTTTTAAGGTTTAATAGTTTAACACACCGCTTTCCAATACGGCACCTGTGATGTATTTTTCTGGCCCCCTTCATGAGCAAATTTGTACTCCCATGATTTCTAATATTAATTCAAATTTCAAGGCAGAACTATTTTATTCCGAATATCTTGCCAGTGCACACCTTTGAAGCATGTTTTTGTGAACTAAAGCTATATTCATTACTTCCATAACCAGTGATTTCCCTTTTTCCTGTCAAAACAAGGGTACTTGCCCTAACGGTGGTTGGGATGGCGCCCGCGCTTCCTTAGACATGAGTTAAATTTGCCCAAGCACGTAAGAAAGATGGACAACACTGGTTTAACATATAAGATTTTGTAGAAAATTAAAGGTGATACATGTCTTGTTAGCTATTTTCCAGCAACAACTTTAAACTGCATCTTTGTTATTCGAGAAACAATATGCAAATTCTAAAAGTTTGTTTTCCTCATTTAACATGAGACCTGATTTGTGTGTTTGAAAATTACTTTGCCATAAAATTAAGTAACCGGGAAAGCTCCACAGTAACAAGTGAGGATCGCATTCGGGAGGTCTCGGGTTCGATTGCAGATAAGTCGACCTCCTTGACCTTGGGTTTCTTTCGTAGTTATTCCTAGTTGGTAGGTGAATTCTGGGACGGATTATATAATGCCACGAAGTTTTCTGTGCCCAATTTCCTAAACTTCATTTTTATCACATTTCGGGATCGGAGGACTAGGCGAGTGAATGGCGTATGGGAGGAACTATCTCCCCCTCTGGCGAGTGACATCACCTTGAGAAGACTGGAGGTAACGCTGGCGACATGATGTTGGAGACCCCGTGTGTACTCGAGCCTAGCATCTCGGTTCTGGTCACCCTCTGTGTCCTCCTCCTAGAGGTTTCCAGAACCCCAATTGTTCTTAAGGTGCGCTTAAGTGCCAGATTCCTCCTCCGCTTCCTCATAACCATACTCTTCTTCTGCTTTAAAGGATTAAACTTTTTTGGTTTGTTCCGGCTCCAATTGTTATAGCTCCTGTATCTATCTCTTTCGTGGACGCCATTGGTCTCTTTTTCCTCTTCTTGGTCTATAGTTCAAACTTTTGAAGGGCATTCTATTGGAATCCATTCTACAGACATGTCCATACCATTGTCTCCTACACTCTTCCATTTTACCCGTAACTCTAAATAAATTCAGTTCTTTACAAATGTCTTCATTTCGTTTCCTGTCCATTAGTGCCTGCCGCAAATTGTAAATATTTCAGTTCTATTCTTTTAACTGTTTGTACTCTACAGAGCCCATATTTCTGAGTCATACAATAATGCAGCGATAGCCAGTAATTTATAACGTTTTAGATGTGTTTCCTTCCTTACTTTTTTTCACAATGTTTCTTTCAGGGAGCTACATTAGCCCTGAAATCTTTGTAATTTATTACTTACATCATTTTCTCTGTTACAACTTAAATAAACACCTAGATGATTAAAAGTAAGCACAATAAATTTTTTATTATTAGCGACGCTGTCAATATCCAGGGACATATTAGCGCCACCGGTGTGCCGCAATTTTGTCCCGCGGAAGATCTTTTAAATGCAAGTAGACTAATTGACATAGGGCTGTTGCTTTTACGCACACAACAAAGGCAGTTGTGGCTGGGTTTCAACCCGCGGCCTTGGGACCTGTAGACTAGCACCTAACAAACTGAGCCACTCAGACCGGCGCATTATAAGCGTAAGGTTAGGTATATATGACTGAACATTCATTGTATATTATAATAGGTTTTAAATAAACCTATTATAGAAGTTTCTGCTAAATTGATTACAACTTGCAACAATTCTGAATTTCAATACCGAGTACTGTTAAGAGAAACTCCGGAATGAGAAGCCTTAACCAGGTAGCTGTTTCGATAAGGAATTCAATTCGAGTTCTTCATAGAAGCAGACATGTTTAACCAACACTAACTGAGTAAGCACTGTTGGTAAGCAAGTCATGCACAAAGTTTGATATTTTCTACTTATAAAAATATTCCAGACAGAAGACCGCAATGAGCTGCGGTTGATCAGACTGGCCAACAGTGAAAGTGTTTCGGTCTTACAAATAGCTGATTCTTACGAAATTCTACCAGCTAAATTCATAAATAACCATAAAAAATGACTGATTAGCTCTTGTTTTGGTGATAAAGTAGCAAGACACTTTTTAAGAGTCTAAATTTTGTGTTTGGTGGCAATTTTAATTTTGAAATACGCACACCTATCAGCTGTCAAAGCACTACATTTCTCAGCTACTTGTAGGTTATAACAATTTATATCATTGCTGTGAGTGTAAGATTAACTCTGTTTCTCTTGTAATTAGCACATAATTCTTGTGTTTTGAGTCTCTTAAAGTATAAACTTTACTAAAACGCCACGAAAATGTGTGAAGTTAGTGAATAACTTGTATTATTTACATGTGTGGTGAAGTACCATTTTCTCCCAAGAAACGGAATCTGACACATATTCTAAAGATTACTTTTTGACATCTTATTGGTATGAAGATAGCGGACGACGATAAACCATGGGCTTTACATACACCTTCTGCAGCCCTTGTTCCGTTATACTACGAGAATGGCTGAAAAATAAATGACATCTAGGGCTTTTACTGTAGCTATGATTTGGCGAGAGACTACAAACTACATAGAGGACTGCTATTTCTGTTTGACTGCATCTATAAGGGCAGGATTGTCAATGGAAATAACAACAACAACAATCCAATACTCGAATCTTCCACCTACTATTCAACTTATTCCATATTCAGATGGTTTACCACATCCTATGAAGTGGAGTTGTTCATATATTCCTCCAAGCTAAGTTTGAAAGCTGTATTACTTCACAACGTCAACCGTCTTCCTTCTATTCCTGTTGGTCATGTAGTTTACACGAAGGTGACTTACACAAACATGAAAGCCCTCCTCAACTCAATCAAATATGTTGAACAACAAACTAAAAATGGAACGGAGATATCAATGCCATTGGAATGAAGCAATACCTGCAGATTACTGCTGGGCTCTATATAGGGATGCTCCGGAACTCACAAGAGGAAAATTAAGGGACAATGTGCATATGAAGCCACCACGTGATTCTCCTGCGACCCGACCACCTACCAGTAATCCTCCCATTAATTTACAACTCCTGTAATGCTCATTTAAAAAAACTAAACCTAACTTTCAATGTTGTTGACATATTTAATTAAAATGTATCATTTTATTTTAATCTGCTAAAGTACCACATCTCCGCCTATTTTGAATCACAGAAAGTAGAGTTAACAAAATTGCTTCTTTGTTACATTCGTTTTCGTTTCAACCCAAAATTAGTAAGATTTGGCTCATGAAGTGAAGGAAATATTTAAGGAAAAAATATATATTGAGCCATTGCTATAGATTATCTTACATTTTGCTTTCTTTTACCTATGTCAATACAGACACACCTATAGTTCGCCTCTTACCCTTTTGAAACATAGCTCCCAAGCAGAACGAGGTCGGTGAAAAATAACAGAACTATGCTGATTTGTTCCCTACTTCATAAAACTTGTGAACTCTTCTTGTTAATACTTTTGAAGTAACTTAGGTTCCCAAGTTGAGCATGCGGGGTAAATCATATTTGGAAGATATCCCTTCCAAGATTCTGACGCAGTTGAAGTTTAGGTAAGTTACCCCGTTCGTTATCCCTACTAAATCTCGTGCTGCATTAACGGTGCCAAATTCTGAAGTTTAGCAAACAAATCCCTTTCCTAAACAGCAACTTAAACTGTGTTCATAAAGTGTTTAAGTTGGTAGCCATCATTAAGTATCTGTAATCTGTGAATGGAAAAACAAATATTTAGGCCGTAATACCGAAGTGTTTATTTTGGTAAATAAATCGTTCCAGGATGTCTCAATAAGAGCTGTATCCAGAAACGGACAACAGAGTTTGTTTACAACCGTAGCTGGAGCCCATAGGTGAAATTTGGTCAAATTTTTCCAAAAATTAATATTGCTTCCCGCTGTGTGACACTCCTATGATGGCATCTATAAAATCTTGGTCTTCGATGAATCTGTTGCCGGCTCAATAGTTGTGAACAATGGGATGTTAATCTAAAGGTTTGCTTGGGCGGGTGCAAGGATAAAAAACACCAGTTAAGTTGGCTAATAAACTGGTGGAGGTTAAAAATGAGCTACTTTAAGGCAATTAAACAGTTTCTGAATTTTAGCACGAGAAATGTGTACCTATCGAAGTACTAGCTCTGCTAACTTCTGGCACTTAAAGCCTGTCTCTAATATTAAGGAGGAGAATGAGCTGCCGTGAGTCGTTGAAATGTTAATTGGAGAATTCTCTTGCAGTTACTGCCAATATGTATAACCCGAGAGCGGTCTTTAGTTGTTTCGAATTCGCGATGATCGATCACAGTAAAATACTTCACTAATATTGTAAAAAAACAATGGGAAATACAAGAGTTTTAGAAATATACGCTCGTTTATCAGCTTACGTACGGCCTACGTTCCTCCTCATCAACTTTTACACCTGTACTGCCAAATTTGAAGCTTCTCATTCGTCTTTTCCTCGGTAGCTCAACTGGAAGAATGGTTTCTGCCGTTCTCATTTTCAGAATCTGTCTAGTGCCTTAGCAACTTACTAATCTTTCTGATTAGACGAATCTTTGAGCCAATGGATTTCTTGTCGACATAATTACATAAGAACTCTAATTACCTTAGCTAAAGTGGCTTAGTTAACTCGCAAGAAGATTTTTCTCATGGCAAAGTCTTAACTCACTCTTCTTATATTATTCATTGGTTTTAACCTACTGAAATTGTTTATTGTAATTATTTATCTAACCTTCTATAATTTATTTACAAAATAATGATTCTTCGCCGGCAATTCTTCCGGTATAAATATTCAAAATGTTTTTTCTAAGTCCATCTCTTTAACCTTTAGATTCATTTGCACACTATAGTGCTTGCTCTGAGAGCCCCATAAGACTTCAACGCGTGATAATTTAAATACCTAGAAACACTCAGCCTAATGGTCTGTATTTACTTATATCGCATTTTATTCCACTTAGACTTTTCTGACGCTTTTGCGTATTAAAACACACACATTATTTAATTTATAACCAATGTTATCTAAAGTTTCATTAGAAAGTCAGAGAGAGTGGTCATAAAAGATGGTTTATGGTTTTTTCTACACTTTTAAATTGCTCAAGACATGACATAGCAAATTCTACCACAGAGGATAAATTGTTTAAAATGTTGTATTCAAAGATTTAGACTTTCTTAAACAACTACAATTATGAATAACCACTTTTCCAGCTTTTTATATTAGTATTTAAATAGTATAGTAAAATTTTTGTTCTTTCCAAAACCAGGATTTCTGCATCGTGTTGAATATCGAATTTCCTATATAGGATAATAAAAGTAATATGCAAATGTTTCACAAAATGCCAATGATATCCGCATGTAATTTAAAACACATTTTGTTATTGTAATAGAGAATTACACGATATGAAAACATTATTATAAATAGTGCAAGTTTTCGAAGCTTTACCTATGGGTACCTTTAATTTACAATAGAGATTAAAAGACTTTAGCGTGGTATACTTTTAAGATACTTCTTTTTGTTTATGGTAATTAGTTATTCTTCCACACATGCCATGATTAGGATAAAGCTGGAAATATACAATGAGATTGAATAGTTCAATAGCATAGCTCGGAACTGAACTACGAATTTTCGACTTGCTGTACTACTTCTCTAACCGACTGAGCCACCATGGCAACATGCCAGCATGACATTAAATTCCCTAACCGACTAGCATTTTCCCGGTAAACCACATGGTGCTCTAAAATTCACTTTGAGATGACACACCTCAATGGCGCCCAGAAACTGAATACCTCGTTTCCAAAGTGTCTGAAATTCAAGATTGTTGACGTTTTTATCTTCTATAGCAAAACTAGATTGCATGTTTCCAAACAGTTTATATTCTCATTTAAATGTTTATTCATATATAGAAATAATGGTTTATAAATTATATGTTTATCTCCAAAAACTTTTAACCACTCATGTGACTGCTTTTGTAGAGGGACTTGGTAAGTCCGTGCCAATACCAACATAAGGTAAAATTTATTATAAACTCTAAATCATAACTATTTGAAATGTTATGTGAAAATACAAATCACAATTTCTGGAAATCATTTTATGATAGACTTAAGACACTTTGGTAATAAGTTCTTCAATTTAAGCCCGGGCTTCATAATTAAACACATACATAATTTATCAATAATTGCCCTTCTTACTTGTTTCAAAGCATTTTCATCATCAGAATATGACTTCTCTGTTATAAAATGCGATAAAGAGCTTCCAGGAACGCATTGCGGAACGTAAATTAATTACTACGTTGATACTTTGACCAACATTTAAACCATAAGAAGAATACGATTATGTGCCCAAAAAGCCCTGCCTCAGAAAATCACACCTGTGTGCAACTAATTCTAATGATTAAGATGTCTTCTCTTGATTCTGAGACTTTAGTAACTGTACTATTACATTAAATGCATTTTCTGAGAAGATTGTTTATCTACCTCTTCATTTAGACAATTTTTCTTTCTTCTTCCTGGAGAGAACTTCCATTTCATTGTACAAAGATTGTGGTCGCATGGAACAAACGGACTTCCCTTGTGGTGCAAGGATTTTCCTCATTTAAATACCACTTGAGAAGATTGTTACTCTCTAGCACCTCAAGTGCCATAATTCCCTTCTCTAATTGCGTTTATTGCATAAGGCATTCAGTAGAAAGCTTCTTACGGCAAAGTAATATGAATATACAGTGCAATTCCCTGAATAACAAATTTGCAACCGAGCCAAGGAGCTGAAAGATTGAAATTCTACATTATTTCCGAACGAGGTAGCTCTCGGGCAACCTGACGGATTCGTATACAGGAGGTCCCTAGTTCCCGTCAACCTCCCATTTTAATCTTGGTTTTCCATGCCCGGTGCGCAAATGCTGGGGTGATTTCTCATCGACCGCGATTTTCTTTCCAGCATTTCCCTTTCATTCCATTTCCATATCATCTTTCAGGTGAACTTCTAGGTATCGTGGCACATGGCGGTATGTGGACAGGTGGCGCGGATACTTGCTCAAAGGAAAGAGTAAATCCATGGACACTAGAGGGGTGCTCGTTAGAGGGGTCGTTCATCGTTCGTTAGTGACCTCTGCGTGTCTGTGTGCCCTGTCTGCCTACGACCCATAGCTTGCGGTTCCTTCACTTTATCCCTTTCTTCTGGTGGCGGTAACCACAATAGATCTATGCAGGTACCTATACCTACATTATAACTACCATTAATAATTGAATGTAAATGTACAAGTATTTTAAACACTCAAGTTTACAGATAAACATTTTTCAGACATTTACAGTGTGCCATTCCATCTTGATTTAAGGTTTACAGATTTATGACGACTTCCTTTTCTGCTCGTGTGATTTGTGTTTTACAATACTCGAAATCTCTACATAGAGGAGTAAGAGATTGAGCAAAGGCTCTATCAGATCTCACATGTGCTAGATACTGGACAACTTTGTTCAATGCATCATGCTGATAGGACTTAGGTGTATAACGGGGAAATTCCTATTCCTAAGAGGTTAAGACGTAGGAATGGAGAACCGGAGGCGCGTCCAAGGCTGAAATACTGAAGCACCAGAATTAGGCCACAGTGGACCTTTTTCCTTCCCAGGTTCCTGGAAGGAAGGAATGACCCCAAAGCTGACCAGATAAAGGCCACGATGTGCGTTAGCAAGGTAATTGTCCCCAATGGGTTCAACATTGTAGCACTCCTGCCTAAGCTCTGAGCCAGCGGTGGGTCACGTGGCAATCGAGACTGCTTCCAGTCAAACACTCCACCGTCCTATTGTAACACATCAACTGCTGTCGCGTGGTCCTAACACACACAGAAGGAAACTGGAAGAGGAAATGATGGAAAAGAAATCCGTGTTAGAAGGGAAATCACCCCAGCATTCAGAGCAATCGGACCGACGGGAATCAAACCGGACCTCCCAAATGTAAGCTTCACATGTTACGGCGGAGTCATCTTGCCTGGCACCCCTAATAGATTACTTTTGTAAAACCGATACGATACCACTTCAAATTTGCTGGCTACCCATTGAGCTCTAGTATTCAATGAAGTTCTGTTGCTTTAATATGGTTACAGCTATAGAAAATATATATTAATTATTGAAGGGGAGAAGCTCCAGCACTAGCTAGACTACTAATAATTTCAGTAGCATTTGTTTCCATTATTGAAACACTCTCCTCATTATTGAGAAAAATTACCAGATGGTTTCAAAAACGGTTCTTGTCTTGTTACTGTTACCCTCTGGACTAATTCTTCTCTTCTCTTACAGCTACTCAAGGCTACTAGACTCTGATTGATAGTATGCATTTCACCTCCACAAAGAGGTTTCAACTGAGTCCAGAATAATAATGGAATAACTTAAGTGAAAAATGTTTACTTTCTTCACTACGTATTTACAGTAAGTAGGATAAGTATTGTATTCCACCAAAATATCGATACCAACATTTCAGCGCAAATATATGTTGTGAGACTCTCTGAATCCCCTGGTGTAGAAAAGTTTGTGCGTGTGTGTATGTGTGTCTGAACAGCATAAAACAAAAATGAATAGTTGGCTAAATACCAAAGTTGGTATTTAAGTTCAGCGTCCTCCAAGTATGCGACACGAAGATTTCCAGAAACAAACCCATGCCAAACTATCCTATGCATGAAACATTTTCGAAAATGTTTATTCTCTCTAAAGACGCTTTAATGATTTTAATTATCTCTGGCGGTACTATGGACGCGAGTACTTTATGCCCACCTTCTGTAATTTTTTAATTCTGTCTTTTAATTTTGTGATTGGAGGCGAGAAATTATTAGTTATTATTATTCACTGTTTCTGCTACTGAATTGCATAATTGTTTCAAATCTTTCATTGTTGGTCTCTTTGAGAAACAGTGAAATGTCAAGGTGGTCATAAAGTACTGACCTGTCGGTATAATGTCATTCATGTAACTATTGAAAAAGAAGAACAGTTAAACAATGCTAAATATTATCTTTATAAACATAACAAGATATAATACCCAATTTTGAAATACATTTCTTTCACAAGTTGCTCAGATATTTTGTTACCGGTGGTAGTCACAAAGTACTATGGGTAATCTTAATTCTGGAATAAGGGTTGGTAATACTAGGCTTAAATTACCACATATTTGTGATATCTTCCACGACAAATGAAATATATAATTATGTTGAATTGTCTGGGAATAGCACCGGAAATGCTCTTCTTTCTAAATGACGACATAACTCGTAAACCGTAAGAGCGACTAGATCTTAATGTGCAAAAAAATTATATCTGGTTAAAACACAAAATTCATATCAAGCATAGCTTTTGTGGGGTTATCCATGTTCGAGATATTCCTTATTATTGGTTTGAATTTTCTAGTACTTATACTTTTCTCAGAAGGGAGAACGTTATTCATTCTTCTTTTTCGTGGTCATGCAATGAGAGTGACACTTCAAAGCCATCATATAGCGACCAGCATTTTAAAAGTTTTGACTAATGCTTAAGCCTACCTACCATGGTTTTGAATTTCATTTTATAGAAATAATAAGTACTTATGCTCTAACTTGAAATATTATTGTATTGCAACAAATTCAACTGAATTCACTCAGGCATACCAAACTAGAAAATGTGGCCTTTCCTGTCGGGGAGCAGAGGGACCTCTGGACCAGACAGAGTGAATGCCTGGAAGCAGGTGGTCAGCCAAGCACCAGGTATGATAGTGAGGAAGAGGATTGTGATATGAAATGCAGGCGAAATGAATGATTGGAAAGATGATAATGGAGCAATTAGTGGAATGAGTGGCGGGGAAAACCGGAGAACCCGGAGAAAACCCGCCCAGACGACGCTTCGTCCACCACGGATAACACATGCAGGTCCCTGGGATCGAACCTGGGCCGCGTAGGTGGTAGGCGAGCGGTCTAACCACTCAGCCACGGCGGAAAATGTGGCCTACTGACCCATATATCTTCACGGAGAGGGACCACATCTAAGGCAAGAGATTTCCTTGTCTGAAAACGTCTCTGCAACAAAGAGAGAAAGACAGACAGGGAGAGAGAGAGAGAGACAGAGAGAGGGAGAGAGAGGGAGAGAGGGAAAGGGAGAATGCGCTTTTGATGCAAATGGTCTTGGGCACACCTTGCCTTACCTAAGTGAGTAATCCCGAAAGTAACAGTGGACCGTGATGGTTTTGAAGTTCCCACATTCCTGACCCAAGATGATGCATGTAACCCTTAAGCATTCCGAACCACTTCACCAATAAGGACGGCGGCCAAAGTGTTTGTGTGTGAATCTCTGTACGTTGAAGCGAAATTTAATCATACTTTCTTTACAGTAGCAGACTGAAACCTTAAACTCATTTACACCTCGTAAACGATAACATTATTTGAATAAAATTAATGCAACAGCTTTAAAATGAAATAGTTTACAGCAATTTTTAAGGATACTGATATTTCATAGACGCTATACAGTGCAAAATACTTATAAAAGTTTCCATCCCTATTTTAATTTTTACGACATATATAAACCACTGTTTAATACGATTTGAAAATACGATAAAATACGAAAATGGCACAAAAGTACCTTACAAATACGTACTGAAAACCTAAAAGGCGAAACGGAAGCATGTTTATCGAAAATGTGCTGAAGTGCAATAACAAAATGAGCAGTCACGGGAATGAAAATGCGAAGAACATTTTTTCCCCATCCCAAGAGGCTAGTAAAGTTTCCAATCCTGGCACCGCTGGCCGAGTATTGTCAGTAGATTTGAATATTTAATTGAAAGTAAACGAAGTATTCTATTTCGAGTTGTTAATGCACATAGTCTTCTTATTTATTTATTTTCTTTTGAAGGTTTATGTTCTATTTGTATTGGCTTTGTTATTCTGTTTTTCACTAGAATTCCTGTTTCTTCAGTGTTATGCTTTACCTGTATATATCTTCAATTCTAGTTATCTCTGTGTTGCTCAAACGTAAGTATTGTGACGCCGGCCGTGGCGCACAGCAAAGGACCGGGCTGCTCCACCCCACTGGCGCGACGCGTAACAGCGATGCTCAAGGTTAAGCTTCCCCACACTACTCATGCGAGCAAACATTTGACAATGAGCGTGGCACGTTAAAAGGGTTTTCCACATTATTACAGAAGTATCCGGCAGCCCGCGTGTTTGTAGAAGTTCGAGAAAGGTCCGTGTTACATCATCCTCGCTACCTAAGGAAACGAAGCAACGAGTTAGAGGAGTTACAGTTATGGACATGAGTCGGCCATTGTGTCAGTGAGTGCAAGACAGCTGTGTGTATGTGGTACTGTCGTCGTGAAAGATAAGTCGCGTCGAAGTGAAGAAGTTTTAATGAGTGTTGCGTGATTGTATCGTCAGAGTTAGTGTTTGAGAGACAGAGAAAGTGATGAAAGATAGTGAAAGAACTGAGTGAAGAGTACAAGAAGAAAACAGTTGTGAGTTGTAATACACGAAAAACTGTAGACTGTGTTAACGTCAGTAAAAGGGCACTGTGTATTTGTGGTAAAATTTTGGAGAAAAGATGAAGTGAGAAAAAAGTAATTGGGCTAGATTATGTCGTTTTTTGTCACACTGGTGTCAGGAGTGGCCTTTGTCAAATTGTCATTTTACTACAGTATATTAAATTTAGAAATACACAGTTGACTTAATGCAGTTTTGCTTCTCCATTACTTCTATATGAATATTATTTTAGTCAAAACACATTAAAGTATGTTTTCTAGCAGATGTATGTGTTTTCAAAAGTCCTTATGATACTCAATTGCGAATGTACAAAAAGCTAAAATGCACAACACCTAGTAAACTCTCTTAGCAATGTGTCTATGTCTACGTGCATTTTGGGGGGAGGAGCTGAACTCTAAGCATGTCACTGTCGCTACGTTTCCAGCCACGACACAGAAGCATTATTTTTTATCCAGAGAACACCGCAAGTTAATGCTTTCTTCCATTTCCGAGTAATGAGTCACTTTTGCAGCTACGCTCCGTTGCGCACAATTCCTTCTTGCTAATCTGGGGACTTTGTCTTCGAAAGCGCTTTCGTTCTTTTGTATCTTACTACCTCTTAACACCCATCTATCTTATTTCTATATATCAAAGAACACTTTATAATTTGAAACATTCCGGCTAGATAATGCACACAATTTTAATTGCAGTTGATACTGCGTCCACATTGAGTGTCTAGCCACTGTCCTCCACGTAAATGTACTATATTCCTTCAAATGTGCAAGCTTGAGCGCCTCTTATTGTGTAAAACCACCCATACTGAATGAACTCCACTAAGTGCACCTGTAACTTATAGAGCTGAGGGCTGGACGAGATCTTACACATACCATCTTTCGACGCGTGGCCTTATTGCAGGGAATGGTTTGCCCTGCACCGTGCTGCTTCTAGCTGGTTGTGTTCTCCCTCCACTTTCCCTCCTCTCCCAGAGGCACTTTAATTAGTTGACGTGAAATCCATGCTGTGCAGAGACTGATACGTTGTAAGATCCATGTTGCAGTGTTTTGGTGTGTTAGTGCTTTGTAATGTCAAAACGTCTGTATACTTTAGCAAAAAGAACCTTCATGTACGGTACCTAGGAATTGAGAGATACAGAGGGGGTTCGGCACTGAAGCCAGGCTTGTTGTACCTATGCCCCTATGGGATCCCCGGGAGGAAGGATGAGGTGAGAGGAGATACTAGATGGCTAGAACCAAGCGCACGGCACAGACATTGACAGAGTTCCCTAAGGTTTCCCAAGTTCAAAGTCTTTAGGTCTTCCGGGGCCAACTCAGGTGGGCCTCGGCGAGGGGTCCAACGGCCCAGAGGCCATCACCTTTTCCACCCAGATCCCACGGACGAGGAAGGGAAAGAGTTCCTGCGATATCAGCATTGCCAAGCTGCACCTAACGACTTAGCTGTCACTTGTAAACAGCATTTTGGAGCGCTTTTTTGCGACAACCCAATTTTATTTAGTTTTCTTTTGTAGTTTCTGAGAAAACGAGTCGCTTGTTCCGGAAAATTTCATTCAAAGAGAAAAAAAGATTCAAAGTAAATATGTGGAAAGCAAACTCGCATATATTTGCAACGAAAGAAACCACGTATGTTGGGCACACCAAAACTGCCATCTTACAGTGTCACTAATTTGTAGAGCAAAACTTCCCCCAAAAAGATAAGCTATAATTTACCTCTCTACCCCTAAGTGTGTGGGAATTGACTTTTCTACAGATTGATGCAGAACTTATGACACAAAACGGCTATAGCAAGGCTACTTTAAAAATTACGATATATTGAGAATATAAATACTGTACTCAAAGTGATAAAATATGTCAAATTGTAGAGACATTTTCAATTTATAACAACAAAAAATAGAAAGTTCAGCTTTTGGCAATTTTTGCCTATTGATTCCTCATTAATTCATGTTACCACCTCAGGAAAGCAACTTTATTGACGGTTTTGAAAACATCACATTATGAGAAAGGAGGTATAAATGAGTTAAGCGGAACGGAGTAACAGTATAGGAACAGGGGAGTGAAAAGCTAATGGAGTTCAACATTTAAAGGAATAACTTGGGTGGAGCTACACCATCTGCTATACATAAATGAAAAACTAGAAAATAAAATATTTACGCAAAATAATATACATGCCACTAACAAGTGTTTCATTTGCATTTTCTAGAAGATATTATTAGGAGGCTAAGTATTTTTTAAATAGGTTGTAAAGAACTTTAAGTACTTTTACAATTTTATTTCATCTGCTTCAACAGAATTTAGGAACACAAACTATGTGAAAAACAGATCGTTTATTGACCTATCAGGCCTTCAGAATCATTCATTCAATGGTGAAGTACAACTAAAAGCTGGCACAATGATACAAATAAACCAAGTGAATGAAACTGTAATCCTTTCTGTTTCCACACTTGGGTTTCCAAGTCTGCTGTTCAGAAAATCAGCTGCGGCTAGCATCTGTAATCCCGTCCATTATTCGCAGTACAGAAGCACCCCTTAACCTTTCAACACTAATGGTGGTACTCAAGCATAACTAAAATCCCAAGAAATCCCGAGCTCTATCTAATGCTTTGGTTTGCAGAGCCGAACTTCGCAACTTGCACTTTTGCAAATAAAAGCAGGATGCTGGACGGAGTTTTGCTGCGGTAGAAACTATGTTAAGTGGCTTTATCATCTCCTTAGCCACCTGAAATACTTAAATAGAACTCTCCGTTATTAAACTCGAAAGGATTATTTGCAATTAAAATTGTGTGGTGGCAGAATATGCTAAATGCATAATAGGAGCTGAAATAGTCTACTCTGATTTAAGAGGACCGATCTATGAATTTTCCGAAACCCAAAGTACTTCACTGAGTGTTTTGAATATTACACCAGAGTATATGTCTGTATAAATAAGTGTGTTTGCAAAGTTAGGTGCACGTATGTAAAATTGTTTATTCATTATGCGTTAAAAAAAAATAAGTTATTTCATAAAAAGTGCTGCTTAATGCAAGGCTCATAATTTTTAAAATGTCTCTTATTGAACTAGTAAGTAAGTTTGCTAAGAAGTATAATGTTAAATGAATTTATTTTAAAAATAAATTCGGAGTTCCTTTGGGAGTTTTGGCTTTCGCAAAGGAATATATACATATCAAACGTGGGTGCGCTTGGTGACGTAGCGTATTTGCCCTATGTTAATAACTACATTCCCTGGTTTTAGTTATAATTGGAGAAGTAGTTCCCAATGTTACACTCGGATAACTTAAGGATCATAAAATACTGCGTATGAATGTGCTATTAAACAGTGCACATTTGTATTTAAAATGCATAATTTATAAATTTGAAAATTTTGCAAACTTACCTCTAGAAGCATTTGAACAAATGTGAGAAATATAAGAAACAATATAAGAAAACCCTCAAACGGTCAACCACGCCCTCAGCTCAAGATTAACTAAATCGCAATGTAACTCGCTCAGTTTTGCTCCAATAACGAACATACTTATATGAAAAGTTTCTAGAGAATGGAGCATAACAGTAAATTTGAATGTCCACGTTGTTAAGTTATGATCATTTTTGCTCAAATTTCACAGATTTGTCACCTTAAGTTAATCCCTAGGAACTTCACGCACAATTTAATGCTTTGATTTCGAAGTGCTACATCTACATAACCACTTCAGTTTGTTCTTTATAAGATACAAGGAGATTGAAACAAAAGATTTTAACATACACTTATACACTGAAAGTCAATATTTTGCTAAAGTGTTCTTATTAACAATTTTGTTGCGTTATAAAACTTGATCCAATCTTCTATTTGATTAATTTTAAGAAGTGTATATTCCGGTTGGAAGAAGCATATAAGCTATTCCTTAAACCAAAAATAGATTGCAATTAGGAAATTGAGAATTTTAATTAACGCGAATGTTCTGACCTTTAAATATGTGATAAAAGGAACCTACTTATAATAAACAAACGTTTAGTATCGATTCCCAACAGTGGGGTAGGAATTTTTCTCCAGCCAAGATTATGAAGTATGAATGAAAGTGTGAATGTGTGTGTGAATTCAACGTATAAATCCCCAAAAACCGAAAAACCCACTGTTAAACGAGTAACACCATTTGCCAATAGGCAAAGCCGCCGATATGACCTCTGCAGTTAAAGGCGGGATATAAATGGAACAATTAAAAAAAGTATAGTAACAGTGAACTATCCTTTGCAATAGTTTCAAAATCGTACTTGATGGTTAAAGTAAGCTTTCGCGTACAGTAGAATGCGTTCTCCTTCTTCCAATGTCGCTGCGAAGTCGTTACTGCATTACCAGATGGTGATTAACAGGCAGCGATATTTGGACACCAGCGAAACAGGTTAGGTGTAACTAACTATACCATGGGCTGTCAGGGTCAGCAGATAGAGGCAGCGAGCGGCACGTAAAAACAAACCGATATAAATGCGACGCAACACTCGATGTACTAGCCCACTGTTTACGCTTCGAAATGCTTCAAAAACGAACTTGGCCATTTTTATAACGCATTTACCTTGGTTGGATATTCCTTTCACCCAGAGAAATAATATATGTGTATATGTATATACATATGTGGTATATGTATATGTAAAATGGCTTGATCAATAATAGTTGTACATAAAGACAATGACAATATTAAAACCGTATATGTATACTTAAAAATACCGGATATTCATTGTAAAATGCAGTGTTCATTTAGATTGGCCCACTTCTTCATGATATATTTTTTATATTTGCAGTATTAGCACTGCAACATATTTCGTATAAGTCCCAGAAGTAAATCTGCTGCAGTTTCCACTGGTCTTATTGCGAGAAGGTGCGCCAGAGATCACATGAAGTGATGTGAGCAATACATAAATATTTGATGTGTAACTCATGAACTTTATTCTCAGGTGGACAGTTTCGCTTCAACAGATCCTTGATTGCACACAATTTGGCACATCCACAATTATTATGTAGAACTGCAACGGGACAGGACCCACTCCCGTATTGTAAACAGTACACACTACAGATACTTTAATCCTAAATCATGCCTCTCTACTCTCTCATCGGTGTCCAAGTTTTGCTGCCTTGCAATTAATTTTGCTAGTGAGGGTAAATTTCCAACCCAGTTTGGCCACATATTTCCAGGGCTTTTTTAATGTTTAATGAAATCAGTTATAACTAAAAATATTAGTTCAGATTTAACTGAAAGGATAAAGGAAAATACATTCTCTAATGTGCTTACTAAGCACTCACAGTAAATACAAATAGGGAAAGCAGTAACTATTATACGCACTCATATTTGCAAGGATTTTGTTACGGCAATTTACAATCTGTAATCCGCAATGTTAGACAATAGCAGCATATACAGGAATGAGTTTATTCCCCGGAAAATAAAGTCTTGTAAGTGAAGTGACTGTTCTTCTCTATTATCACGCGCTGCACATGCTAGTGGAAACCTGGCATTTCCTCTGCCGCTCGCTTCTCTCACAAGCAGAACAAAGTTTACTCACCGGTGATTTACACCGGTCATTTCTGCAACTCGTTTAATGCACACGAAGGGTTATCTACTTACACGAATGCCGGCTGGAGTGGGCCACCTAACATAACCACATGGATTTAGACCTGGAGAGCAAAACACTCTTATACAGACTGTGATAAAAAATAAGTTGTAATGTGAGGCAGTGATATTCTTGGATTATTTTCCACATCACTATCCAATTTCTTTGCCTTAAAACTACTGGCTGTGCATATTTAGTTTTGTCTGATACGGAATCTGTCTGATTAATTCTTTCTAACAGTCACTAGATTTTGGATTTGTTTAGAATCTGACACCCTGCAATTTCTGTATAAACTCAAGATATAGCCCACGTGCGACTTCCTTTTAGCAAAACTTAAGACAGTAAACACACACTATTTGGTAGTATACACTTGCATTCTTACGAAGAGTAAGCTTCGTCCAATGTAACTTCCAGAACTCAAACTATCGCATGCGTCGCTTTTCGTGAGCTTAGGAATTTAGAGTGCGACTGCTATTGATCAGTCCAAGGCAGCTGATCTATTCTATCTCATGATTCACTGCATGTGATGGTCTTTAGTAGGAAACAACAAGAAGTACCTGCCTGTTTTAAGAAAAATCTGAGTGTTCTGGCTTTAATCATAGACAAATTTTACACTGTAGTTAATATCAGACTATAGTTTTAATTTGGGAACCCAGTGTATATCACTTAAAACTTAACAATAGAAAATATTAAAAAAAATTGTAAGAATATACACGATCTAAGCTAAATTTAACATTTGACTAGAATTGTGTGGCCCAATTAAAAAACCAAAAACTACATCTCATGTTGGAAAACTAGGTATGTCCGGTTCAGAATACATCCCGTAGTAACGTAGAACATTATAGATGGCGTTTCCTTTCGCGTTGAAGAACTTGTCAGATTATATCGTACTAAACTCGGTCCTTTACTTTGGACCAGAAACTGGGATCGTGAGTTTTGATCCCATCTCGAGCACGAAAGAACTTTCACCACCCTCAGCCGCTGATTACTGCTTTCTTGTGCTGATTACATTACTGTGAACTTCGGCAACTTTAGGTTATCCGAAAATGAAATTCTGTGCTAGCTACAGAGATCCTTAGTACTGGGGATTCGCACTCAAGTAAGGCGAATTAACCAACTGTGTGTTTCTGGTAAGCTTCAGATCTTCACATGTTTTGTAGAAGAAGATCAAGGGGTGGGGGTTGAGAGGTCGTAACTAACTAATGCAAGAAGCGCACAGTGGATTTAAAAGCACACAGGAGTAATGTGGTCCGATTGTTGTTATTTCCATAGTCGTGTTACACTAGAAAGTAAATATTGATACCTAATTCAATTACAATAACTAAATGCTAAAATGCTAAATGCTAAAAATTACATATAACGTGGTGCACACCTATATTACTGCAAAAATTACTCTTTATTATCAGGATTTATCTACATTTTAGTAGAAGAGTCAAAGTTTTGTATTCTAGTGTTGTTAATGTCTTACTCTAGGGGAGGAGTTCCAACCCATTCAGCTGCTGTGGTGTGCACGCTGCGGACCAGTAGCACTTAAGGTACTTCTAACGTTCCTAGAAGTACACTGGGCTGAACATCTGGGTCCCTCCTGTAAGAAAGTTTTGGGTTGAGCTCCGTGGGACAGTGACTTCTGATACCCTAGGGGAATGGGTATGTTTGGGTGCCTAGGGTTGTGAGACACCTCATTGTCCTCCGGCACTAACCTGGAGAGCTGGTAGCCGGTGCGCTAGATCACCGGCGGCCCTACCGAGGCTTTCGGTAGTCTTCCGTTTTGGGATTGATGCGCATTAGTAGCGTGTCCACTTCCGTCCCTGTTCACTCGGGGATACGGGCTTCTTAAACTCAAGGTACTCTTTCACAAGACATAATTACAACTACCTCACCACTAAATGAGTCAAGAAACAATTCGTGGCATTGAATCCCTTAACTATGCGTTTGTATACGAGGCAGTATATCACACTGTGTTCAGAAATGTTATACTTAGACTTTGCTGGACCAAAGTGACATCATCACTATACTGCGTTTTACCTTACCTTATTTTAAAAACTGAATGACTTTAATTTAGGCTATAAATTAATTAATAGGGCAATAGGAATACTTTTGTAAAAATACGGAGAGATAGGAGCAATAATTTTTAGAGGCATGAAGGTATACGCTCGCCGTGTACAGTCTGTTGTTTTGTCATTCAGAGTTCAACTTGGTGTTTGGAATCACATTGCTTTATTCCGAAGGTTTCAGGATATGTCCAGAATCTGATACATATACTTCTGCGTGCTTGAGTGTGTGTTTGTGCTTAGGCTATTTAATTAATAATGCTACATTAGGACTGCCGTGGGGCATATTTCAGTAATACATTTCACAGTAATTTGAAACAACCAACAAATAAAAATATTACATAGTTCAAATAATATATTTGATTTTGTGCCTATTGTTAACTAAGGTTCTTAGAAAAAATCTTGGTATAGCTACCTTATATCGTTTTCACGAAATTGTGCCAGTCACGTAAAAATTTCAACACACTTTATCAGCATTATTGCTTCCGCTAGAGTTACATTGAGTTACATTAACGCTTAAAAATGTCATCTTCAGGAACATACAGAATAATTATTGCGAAACTATGCACCAGTCTCCCCAGTTAAAATCTTTTACAAAACAGGCATGTCACCCTTCCAAATTGGGAAGTTTAAATATGTGAATATTATGTTTAAATGGTTAGTAATATATGAAAAAACGAACTATAAAGGATTATATTACATTTATTTACTTTAAATTTCTTTAACCCCTTAATTATTACTTCAAGCATCAAATTGAGTTCAAAAATATTTAAGGTCACATAGTAAGAAACATTGCGCACCAGTTCTTGTAATTTTGTTTCAAACCTTGTATTTAAGAAACAGCTTTAACTTGAAACCATCACATTTTATATTGACACCACTAAAAATATGGGTAATTCAAGGTAAAGTAGCAAAAAATAGTTTATAAAGTGTACACTAGAATAAATCCATTGGCCTACTTCAATATAAATATATAATTGTGTAATACATCGATAAAGTAAAAATTGTGCTGATCATTAATGATGCCACTGATATACCTTCAGCTGCATTTTCAGATATATCATTGAATTGGTATAGACTTTTACATCTTCGCTCACTATATATATATATTACAGGGAATAAATTATGGGTTGTAATTTAAGTTTCTACAAAAGGTTTAATTTCATATTATTCTTGTCGCATATTGGAGGTATATATTCTCATAGGAAACGTATTTATAGCTTTCCTGTCGCCAAGAAATCACCTCGAGGAATTCCATTTGTGTCCACAAATGCCAAGAACAGGCAGCAGTAGATGATTTTTTGTCTCTGTATTCTTACTGTTATGAATACGCCAAGCATGCATCAGTCAAAATGCATAAAGATTGGTGTAGCTAACTTCTTGGTGAAATAAGTTGAAGGACACGTATGCTGACAAGGTTAGGCTTCATTACAGAAGCTTGGTGAAACAAACTAAAACTGGAATTTATAACTGGCTCGAAGAAGTAAGGAGACTGACATAACAACCAAGGATGCAGGAATAGACTGAGCCTTATAGTTTTACTTTTAAACCAAGAGTACACGATTTCTGGCTTAGTTAAGGTGTTGAATAATTATTATGCCAATTTAGAAGCAAGAAAACTTAGAACTAAATTTACTAGTGGGTTTATTCCTAGGTGTATTAGTTGTCTGGCTTATTGCATTATAGCTGCTTAGATTCGAACATTTCAGAGTCGGTTCTGCAAGTATAACTGTGGTACAATTACCGTTGGTTTTGTTTGGGCACAACTAAAAGCTAAACGAAGATAAACCAGAATGAAATTGGGATGGAGCACTGGAACTCGTTTCATCAGCGGGCCATTGTTTTCGGTCGTCTGTTGGATTGTGGCCAAACAAGATCGCAACAAGGTCGCCTTGTGCAAACTGATCCGGTTTTCCCTAAATAGCAGAGACTGCACAATTGTGATTTTAGATTTATATTGCTGTAGTTACTCTGTCGTTCATGCCAAAGAAAGGCATCTCGTAGGCATGGTAAATGTTAGGTTCTCTCAAGAGCAATAACGGAAATACAAAACCGAGGCAGTGCCTCAGGCTTAAGTGATACAAGAAAGCATAGTGAATGGAGGAATTGTTTTCCTAAAGATCAGTACCCTTAAAAGGTCTTGAGTTTCAGGATTGTATTTTGAATAATAAAATCGGAATTCCTTAGAAATGAACTTAAGATTCCAAAATATCCTCTCCATTCCTCTGGTATTGGAAGAAGCAAGATTGAGCGCTTTGCTTTCGGATTTTATTGAGCTTGCACCTATTAAAACTCTCCGGCTTTATATCACTGAGACTTCTGAGCAATCAATTTAACGTGAATGGGCTATCAGCCCGATTGATTGCATAATATGTAATAAAAAGTTAATACAATTAGCTACTGGTGTAAGGGTTTATATAAAGTGTGATATACAACAACCATTACCTGTAATTTAAAAAATAACTATAATTGCAAAATGGAAACAATTTAGCTCTCAAAATAAACAAAAGAATAGAAAGGAAGGGACCTCAGATACAAGATACAACCCTTACAGGAAGAATTAATTGTAAATTTGTTTCACCAATAGCCAAACAAGAAGTTAGTGAAACTGGTGACAGATCGAAGTGCAAATACTGAAAGGGAAAAAATAAAGAACTTTATTGATGGAGCAGTAGATGAAGTGTTGAGAAAAGAAAAATCTAATAGATCAGAAAGGGGCTCAAGAAGTTAGTAAAATAAAGCATATTGCACACTTAGTTACAAATGCAGACACTACAAGCTAGAGAAACTTAAACACAACCAAGAAATGTAGCAAAGACATTAGTGCGGAAAACACAAAACGAAATTTGGGAGGGATTTGCAGGAAATATTTAACATAATGCACATGTGAAACAACACTTAGACATTTAAATAAAAAAGAAAACGACACTGCCCAAATTAATTTAATGTGTAGAGGAAATGGATCAATCATAGAAACTTTTAGGGGATCTGTAGAGTCATCCCGAAGGGATGGAAAACAAGGTTCATTTGGCCAACCATGAGTTTAACGTTTAGTATCACCGTTGTATATAAAAGCGGAACCCGTTGCACTACCCATCTGGGAGCCATCGGTAAACGCCGGAGTGTAAGTCCGGTATTAGCCCAGTAGTTCCGTGAAAAGTTGGCGAAACACAGAATGAGGAGTATCTATCTTCGCAGAGCTCAACAGCTCCAGGTCAAACCGTGCACGCTGGAGTTGCCTGGGAGGACATCGCCAAAGTGAATGCCGCTCTAGGTCTGGCAGTCGGAGGGCGTGTGCGGCAAGCAGTGCTCGAAACCGGATACCACTTGGACAGGAGATAGTTGTATTTCACACATAACGGTGCGCGAGGTCTGGACGCAATACAGGTGGAAACGAAGGATGGCCCGGATGAGTGGCCAACCTTGCCACGTAGGAAGAAAATAAAAATGAACGTCGGACAGAGAGTGGAGGTTAGGCAGCGTCAGCATACAGACAATCGACCCTACTGGTGCAGAAAGCCCCAGCAGTGAGACGGATACCAGTGTGATGTGTTGTGTCTAAAATGAGGAGTTTAGAGGCAGACGCCACGCCATTGATAAAGCAGCCGTAGTCTAATTTGGATCAGATCAGTGAGCGATACAACCTCAACATGATGGTGCGATCGCCGCCCCAAGATGGCCCAGATAAAACTCTGAGTACCCGAAGCGAACGACCGCAGGAAGCACGAAGATGACGAATGTGGTGCTCCCATGTGAGTTTTCTGTCGAGGTGTAGGCCCAAGGACTTCAGGTGCAGAACAAATGGAAGACGTGTCACGAAGTCGGTGGAAGTGGAGATACTGTGTTATCGTAGGGGAGAACTGCAAGCTGTTGCGAGAGGCCCACTCGGAGATATATGTTATGGTCAGCTGCAGTTGACGCTCGATGTGCACCAAACTACAAGAGCGATAGTATATCACAAGGTCGTCAACATACAGTGCCATTGAGATGCCGCTACGAATACACTAGTGATGCCATTAATGGTAACGGCGAAACGTGTAACACTAAGAGTCAACCCCTGGGGTACACCATTCTCCTGGATCTTCTCTTGGGAGGACATGTTGCCTATACAGACACGAAAACGGCGAATTAGTAAAAAGTTAAGAATAAAAACGGCTAAGCGACCGCGGAAACCATAACCGTGCAAAGTACGGAGGATGCCATAACGCCATGTAGTGCCGTAGGCCTTCTCCAGATTAAAGAAGACACCCACAACATGCTACTTCAAGAGAATCGCATTTTGTATGCAGGCCTCCATGCTTGTCAGATTGTCGACACTGGAGCGATTGTGACGAAAACCGCACTGAACATTGCTCAGCAGGTTATTCGTCTCTAGCCACACACTAAGCAAATGTTGATCACACGTTCGAAGGTCTTGCAAATGACACTCATTAGGCAAATAGGGCGGTGCCTAGAGGGAAGTTTCCGGTCTTTTCCGGACCGGGAGATAGGGATGACAATACCCTCGCGCCAGGAAGACGGGAAAACCTGCTGAAGCCATATACGGTTGTAAATGCTCAGCAGGAACGAAAGAGCCTGAGGTGGAAGATGAAGCAGCATTTGTCGGTGGATGTCATCAGGACCGGGAGAAGAATCGTGAACGAGAGACAAAGAATGCGTCAGCTCTGCTTGGTAAAAGGCGTGTTGTATGGTTCACCACAGTCGCTGTGAAAATTAAGAATTATCCGCTCCGCAGATTCCTTGATAGCTAGAAACGACCTATCGAAGCCTTGTGTTTGGCTAGTAGCAGAGAAAGAATTGGTAAGTGCATCGGCGGTAGCCTGCTCGCTGGTGTAATAGGAGCCCTGTACGGCAAGACCGGGAATAATCGTTCGACTACACTTGCATACTTGCATACGTACATACCCCGAACAGCAGTCCATACCTGTTGTAAAGAACTGCGACGGGAAAGGGCAGAGACATAGTTTACCCAGAAGTTGCGTTTGACACCACGAAGTACGAATTGTGCCCTAGCACGAGCACATTTAAAACCTACAAAGTTGGCCTCCGTTGGATGTAAAGTAAAAACACGCAGAGCACGCTTGCGTGCTTTAATAGCCAAACGGCATTCCTGAACTTTCAGGGAACAGGAGCGCGTCGTGGCGTATATGAACCACGAGGAATGCTGGAATCTGCTGCAAGGAGGATAGTGCAAGTAATATACTCCACCATCTATGGTGGCAAAAACATCGCCAGTCAGGTGAATGATGGAACGAAATTTCCCCTAGTCAGCCTTGAAAATAATCCAGTGAGGATGTCTTGTTGGCACAGAATTGTGCCCGGATAGGTGAATAATGGGATAATGATCGCTGCCAAATAAGTCGGAAAATACCGATCAATCAAGAAGTGGTACCAATGACGGGCTACAAAAGGATTAAGCTACAGGTGGGTTTCTTGTAGACAGACAATTGGTGGAGAACGTTGGGAATCTAGATGTTATATGTGGTGAAAACGTGCCTGAACTCAGTAACATTCCATTGGATTACTTCCATGTTAAAGAAGAGTTAGTGATTGGTCTTCATCTTTTTCTTCTCCATCCTTACCTTAGCCTACTTTGCACCTGGGATTTGAAATTCACCATCCTAAGGTGACTCCACAGATGTTCGGGAGTCTGAAGATCCCCTGCGGCTCGCGGAACGGGAGCGGGACTTCATGGAGGATGTGCGGCTTTCGACTATTTGTCTTGTGAGCCGCGGTCTTCACGGCTGAAGATGTAGTAGCTAGTGCAGGTGTGGCGCTATACAGTGGAGAGGTATTCGCGGAGAAGTGAGTGTGTCGAAGCATCGGCAACAGGAACGTTTTGTATGCCAACGGTGGTCACAGGCGCAAGGCGAACTGTTGACGAATAACCGGAGATGCTAGGCGGTTTGAGCTGTTCAGGAAACGTAAAACGTTCCTTAACACGTAGCTCCTGAATGCCCTAGGTGTCAAGATACTTGGAGCGCTGACGCGAGCTGGATGGATGATTCCCTCCACAGTTAACACAATGGGGGTCACGGATAAAAGCTGTGCCCTCATGGGGTGATAGGCTACCACGCTCACAAACGGCAGGATGGTTACACAAGGTCTTAGTACTCCGAACTTCTGACACTGAAAACAGCGCATAGAGTTCGGGACAGTTTTAACGCACGACAGCACGCCCGTAACCGCAGAAGATGTACTCTGGTAACTGATTACCTACAAAGGTGAGGAACACCGTACGTAAAGCCAGCTCTTTACCATCCTGCGTTCGTGTCGGATGGTACACTTGACACACACGCTGGTCGGAGAGGCAGGTCCATTACCTAGGTTGTCCAGACTAGCGGTGATGACAACTCCTCTACATGTGTTGAGCGTCTTGTGTGGGGTTACCCGGATTGGGTAGGATCTCAGCAAGGTCACTTTCAGAAGTTTCTGCGCCTGGTCGGCGGAAGTCACCTCGATTAAAAGCGTACCATCGCGAACTCTAGTTGCATTCTGCACAAGGTCACAACTCCTGTCGATTTCCCGCTTAATATAAAATGGGCTAAAGTCCTTTAACGTTTTCCCGTCACATGTCATAGCCATTCACAGAAACAAGTCAAATGGAGAGGTTTTGCGTGGATGCATTTTGAATTGGAGCCCCATCCGGAACCGTCGGCGTCAGTCGTCCGAAGGTCAAAGAATAAAAGACACCAAAATCTCCTCGGTCGTTGCCGCCATGGAGACCCCTCCATCACCGATCTCGAAGCATACGTCAGAGGGACTACCCTCCTATCTTCACTGCTTGTCCACATGGGTAAACCGTTCACCACGCACACGCCAGCTTTATGCCCCCACCACAGGAATAACCGCCTGTAGCTCCCCACTTTAGGCCACGCTGCCTCAACAGAGTCAACGTAGATTCAGGGGACATGTGGTTGGCTACACCGGGGTTCTGTCAGTGGTAACACGTCCGGTCGGTGATACTAACCTGACGGCACACGGTCGTCGGGGAATTAACACAGGTCGGGCCATCAGAGAACTACGTGGGTGTACATGACAGTGTGGACGGGCTCCGCACCTAAAGCTACACATGGCGGTAGTGTGAAGGGTCCGCCCAACCGTCGCGCCTGAGACCTCCGAAGAGCACACAAGTCAGGGACCGCGCTATAACCTTGGGACAGGACCACAATGATAGGAAAGATCCCTGCTGGTGAGACAGGATTTATAAACCTAAGACCTCATAGACTAATAATCATAATAAACCTAGAAGCGGAAGAGGGTGATAAATGGTAGCACCATAAAAAGCTGGACGTAGCACAGTTGATGTACATGAAGGGGTGAAATGATGGTGAGTGGCCCGGGACTCCGGGTGCGCCTAACCCGTACCTACCGTAGTAGGCCCGTGGGGGGCTTACGATACAAAAACTGTTGATCTCGCCAAAACGTAATCTATGTCCAAATAAATTTTTGTAACGTGAAACATTTCGAAGATGTTCCTTGTTATTTTTGTCAGTTTCGGAAAACTTACACTTTCGTCAAATGCAACGTCCTTGCTCAGTATTTTACATGTTAACCGTGCAAAGAGAACGGAATCCCAAAGCTTTAAAAGATTTGACTATCACTCAAAACCTACTGTATTTCCATATTCCGTTTATACCTACAAGGAAATAAGCAATAAGGTAATTTCTACAAATGTTTATCTCAACTAACATGAAGAATGTATAGGAGTATTAGTTTGCAAGAGTGATTAGTATAAGAGTGGGGAAATTCATGTGAGTGCAACACATCAGATTTTTAATGTTTGTGCTGCAGGATCGCAAAGAACCCGAATGGTTTTTCCTCTTTCCCTCTACATCCTGAACTACTTGAACTGCTTCTCCCAAAAGGATCCCTCCTGATTCCAGTTTCTTTATCGAACCACAGAGGAAACAAAGATATCTTAACACAGCGCCTCTTAAATTTCGCAGTATATTGTTGCACTTGCACTACTTTTCACTCTAGGTATGTTTAATCCATTTTGAACTAAAAGCTGTCGATATGTACTGTATGCCCACGACAAGAAGGCTAGAGGGGAATGAAGGGCAGAGGGGGCTTCAATTGTTTATCTGCTCCGGTAGCGTATCTGTTTACTAGGAAATGAGTGCATGAGAATGCATATGAGTCACCCACGTTGCCAGATCTAATGCGCTTTGCAGTACCAGGTGCAGAGATTTTTTAATATTATGCATTATTTGGCTCTCGCTGCTAACACGCGCTACGGCGCTACAGTTATATACTCGTATTTTGTTAGTTTTATTCTTGGCTTAATATTTACATATGGCTGCAGTTCAAAAGAAGGGACGAAGTATTCACAGTGAAGCAAGGGAGGTAATTAGAAATGTGATGTGACGAAGAAGCGAAATCAGGACAATTGAAATGTTTATTATCACAAAGAAATTTACGTGTGGCAAATTATTGTGGGATATCGTAACATAGTGTAACAAGAATAAGAAGAGACGGTGTTAAAGCTGGTGAAAAATCACTTCATACTCCGGGGAAAAAGAGACCAAAGGCCGAGGAATGCAAGCTTCATTGTGATGACTTTGATAGAACAGTAATTAAAAACGTAATTCGAGACTTTTATTTGGTTAAAAAAACAAGTGCCCACTGTACCGAAGCTACTTGCAGCGATTAGGGAAAAAATAAATTTTCCTTGGGGAAGAGAAACTCTGCGGAAGCTATTGCACGATATGGGTTTCAAATGGAAGCGATGTGGAAGCAAGAGAAAATTACTTATTGAACGTCCAGACTGGAGAGCTAAATACCTAAGAGCAATAAATGGATACAGAAATGCTGGGAGAAATATCATTTACATTGATGAGTCCTGGGTGGACAATAATTTGACATTTGGGAAGTGCTGGCAGAGTGATGATATCTACGGGATTACGACAAACACTAGCTCTTCGAACCGCCTGATTCTTGTAAATGCAGGCAGCAACGAAGGTTTCATACCCGGAGCTTCTTTGATATTCAAACCTGGACTTGCTAGCGGCGATTATCATGGCCAAATGAATGGAGAAAATTTCCAGAAATGGTTGGAGAAGAAACTGTTACCTAATATACCCTGCAATAGTGTCATCGTGCTTGATAATGCTCCATACCACAGTGTACAAGAAAATAAGCCTCCGTCGAAATATGCTGTAAAGCAAGAAATGGTACAATGGTTGGAGAACAACAATATTTCATATTCTGCTGCAATGCGAAAGACCGACTTGTTTTATTTAATTCAAATACATAAACCAAAGGAAAAACTATAACATATCGACAGAATAATAGAAATGCATGGGCATACGGTTCTTAGATTACCTCCTTATATGTGCGAGTTGAACGCTATAGAATTGGCATGGGCAGCAATAAAACGACATGTAAGAGAGAGCGCATAATGTAACCGGCGATCTACATTTAAGAAATCTACAGCAGGTGTGTGAAAGTGCAGTGAACTCCGTTACAACAGCTGATTGGGAGGGCTATGTTAGGCACGTTAAGAAACTTGAGGATGAGTTCAGGCAAAAGGATGGGCTAGTGGAAGGTGCAATAGACAATTTTATTATATCACTAGGAGGTCTGACGAAGATCCAGAGAGCGGTAGTGACAGCAGCGAAGGTGACGACTTCTCCGACTCGGATCTTGCACGACAACTGGACTTCTAAGTGGGTTATGTGACAACACTGTGTATTTTAAACGAACCTAGCATCCTTATCATACTCGCAAACTAGACATAAACACCGGGCGGGAAGCAAAACATGATTACGTTACACATTCCTAAGCCTCGCCTTCTTGTGCTGGGCATACAGTAATTTCCCAACAAAACACAACTCGAACGTCGTACAATCTTTGCGGATTCACAAATGACTAATTGACTATGCAGTTTAACAGTATCGGTGTATATACTAGCTGGATTGTGAAGCGATAACAGCTGCAGTGGAGGAATTCGCTGTTATCTTACAGGCTCATGTAGCTAGAGTAAACAGCATGTTTATATTTTCTTCCAACTGAAGGGATATTATAGCTGACATGTCAGTTCTTCCAATAATGAATAACAAATAAAAATAACACCCAACCTGCGTAATTGAGCATTAAAGAAGTGGGTGGTGTCTCGTTAAAAATAATTTGCTGCTACTTTTATGTGATTTATGTGAAAATTATTTTTAAAATGTTTCCTTTATGCGATTTTTGTATAACTTAAGTGAATATCCCAAAACATTTATTTAAATAAAAAATCAGGAAATATGCATTTTATGTGAAAAAAATACTTAAAATATTAGCTCTGGTGTGAATATCCAGGACATAAAACTTAGTTTCAAGTTCATACTACGACGCAAAAAAATAAATAAATAAATAAATAAATAAATAAATAAAAAATAAAAAATAAATAAATAAATAAATAAAAAATAAATAAAAAAAATAAAATAAAAAAATACGTATTTACCTAAAAAGCTGAGCCCTAGTTATCGCTAACAACAGATGGCCCCCGCGTTACCCCGATTTTACACCCTGCGATTTTTATTTCTGGGGGATTAAAAGAGAAAGTTACAACAAACCCACACATTTTGGTGGAACTGAAGAGTGACATTCATCAAGAAATTGCCGCCATTTCTCAAATGGAACTGCAGAGCATAATAGCTAATTTCCTAAGCAGGTGCCAGAAATGCTTGAACAACGAAAACAGGCAGTTCCAGTACCTTCTGGCTTGATAAATGTGAATAATGTTATTTCAATTCATTGCTTTTGGTTTCTGTGTAAGGAATAACACACGTGACAAACCGTAGTATATTTAATGCGGACGTGCTGTCACCCATAGCGTATTGTAAGCGGCCCCACTGGCTGACTGAGAGCCGCGAAAGCTGTTCTGTACTATATTGGTCACTCAATAATATAGCGACCATCCTTAAAACAAGTTATATTCAGGTATCAAAATCAGCAATCGCTGGCTACACATTTCAAGGTCGCTAAATTCACAAGAAAGCATCACAAGTTGTGCTGCTGCAGATTTTTCCTTCTTCGGTGTCCTAGGAATTTCTGGTCCATTATCTTACAAAGAAAGTGAGTTAATGAGATGGAAAAATCTTATCAGAAGTGGCAGAATGATCGCGCGATGAGAGTCGATCTCTGATTGGCTAGTTTGTTACGTTTGACGCAAACATAAACTTGAAAGCTTGGACCTTGCAGCTCTTCAAGTTTACGTTTAATTCTATGTTTATTTTTATGTTTATATGATTAGTAATTATGAGCGGTTCCATTACAATGCCCATCATTAGTTTACGTTATGTTTACGCTTAATTTTCATTGTGAACGGGGTCTTATTGTTTTGTTGAGATATCTCCACGTCCTACATTTTCCTCCTGATATCCTCTCTCTGTTATGTAAAATCCACTTTGGAGTAAAGGCGTTCCAGTGTAGACAAAAGTGTATGCTGCCCACGAAGTGTTTAACTACAAAGGTGAACATCATAGTCGATGTTTCGATGTAGCGCAGTTGGCTGGGGCAAACCGAGGTGACTACGGATCAGGTCCCGGAGCGGTAATTGAGATTTATGCCCGGTTTTACTCCGTCTCTAAAATTGAGTACCGGACCTCGCTCCTGAGGCTTAAATTTAGCGAGGAGCAACGTGGGGCTAGACTCCCTGCAAATGTCGAGAGCCTTCACGACACCCCATAAGCCATACGCTGCCTGCAGCGCAATCAATATTTTATATTAATTTGCTTCTCTTTCTTTAGGTTTCTCCTTGAAGAGCCACTCGCAGATTTTCTTTAGAAACACCCATTGACTTAGTAGTCCGCTGCAGAATTACCAGAAAGATAACAATCCCAGGGAAGGCGAAAGAGTTTTGGATCTGTTATTTTGTAGCTCCTACTATATTCTATTAGCACCAAGGACGGAAATTCTAATAAGAGTGGATGCTGGTAGGAAACCCACAGTATTGCTATAACTAACTTTCCGAGAATCTAGTATTATTTGCACCTATTGATTCAGGTTCCATGAAACTTACCAAGAAGTCATTTACGCAATTTGTGAACAGAATGAACTCCTAGCGATTCAAAAGCACCTCACGTCAACGGCAAATTAACGGAACGAACGCACTAAACTACAACTACGTATTTAAGATATACAGGTTTGTCCTTCATAAGTTCAAAGTTAAAAAATTCATTCGTATAAACTGCGTGCCTTTCTACATTAACGAAACTCAGCAGAATTACTGCCGTAAGCTCCAAATTACGATTACCATAATATTAACTTAAATCAATGTTATGTTACACGATGAATTTAAACAGAATCACTATGAATGACAGATTACAAAGTATGAACGTTGGAATCAATTAACTGCTGCTCAAAGATGACTAACAATGACTTCACATTTGTAACTTGAATCAAACTAGAACGAGGCGTGTAGTTCCTTTGAATGTTCGGAAATAAAATGAAACCTAAGTACTGTAAACTCCATGTAACCGAACTATGGTTACCCGGAACCAGGATGCATCGCAAAGAATGAACATCGGTGTGAGATGCTTAAATTTCCGCTGACAATATTGCCACGACAACAATGTTCTTTTGCTCCAATCTTAAATTCAAGTATACGTGGCTGATATTGCATGCATGCAGTTAATACTCACATCCTACCACACATTCCAAAAGATATTTTACCGTTAATACTCGTACAAGTGCTAACTGCTTGCACACGCAATCAATGCAAAGGCCTACTGGTGTTTTACTGTTGGTGTTGGTCAGTGTGGTTCATTTGTGATTAAGATGACAGTGAAAAGAGAGTGTGTTGTAATAAGCATTGAACAGAGAGTGGAAAATGTTCAATATACGACATTATCAGAAATACAGCACTTTTGTCCCTTAAGTTGTCTTGCGATTTTTAAGACAAACAATGAAAATGCACCAATATATTCACTGATAATACCTATAGTATAGAACGCTTATCCAATGGTGAAGTGACGTCACTACTCGCTAGGTTACATGAAGAAAGCTCAGAAAAAAAATACAAATTTTATGAAATTGTAAAATATGATTTGAAGCTTTCCTGGCGACGAACATATTCTAGATGCTCTCGGGCTTCGAGCCAGGTGTAGTGATGAAGAGACATCGACGTTTCGGGAGTGTACATCTCTCCCATCTGGCTGACAGTACATACACTGGTCCCTTCACTCTTGCTTTTCATTCTTCATCCTGAAGATGGGAGAGATGTACACTCCCGAAACGTCGATGTCTCTTCATCACTACACCTGGCTCGAAGCCCGAGAGCATCTAGAATATTTATGAAATTGTGTTTGTAAATATTGAAATATTTGTAAATATTTTAATACTGTACAGGTACAGTAGTAATAAACCTCAGCGCAACAGCCCTTGCGGGTCAAGGTCTACCACTGGCCGCTGTGTCCACCACCTCTGCCCACTACAGGCGTCATGTGTGGGGTGCAGAATCGTAGGGTGGGACGTGGTCAGTTCCCCGAGCCATTCCGGCCGGTTATGCGGTCTTCGCGACCTGAGGCCGCTACTTCTTTATTCAAGTAGCTCCTCAATTGGCCTCTCAGGGACCTAACGGGGCTGAATAAATCCCGGACCAGACCTTGCCGGTACCGGGGATCGAAGCCGGGTCCTCCGAGCCAGAGGCAGGTGCGCTACCACTGCGCTACGGAGGAGGTAGTATACAGTAGTAGTGTTATTTATTAAACGTTGGTGTATACAATAGCAATAGAATTGTTTTCTTCCTTTAGCTGCTTAAAATCGTTACCATAGATGACCCGAAAAACTGCGAAACCGAAACGGCTCTTCCCTTTTAGTTCGGTTAAGCGGGGCTCTGCTGTATAAATTACTGAGGTTCGGCCCTAAATGTGTCTGTCACTATGCGCACAATGAACATGGAAATAATTATCCATAAGCGACATCTTTACTGAGGGCTAAGACTACTGATTTTCCAACAACCAAACCTATTACATGTACACTTCCTTTCTGATAAGAAAGAGAGGTGGGCGACGATATGGTAGTGCTGGTAACCTAAGTAAAAACCAGGGAATGGGGGCCATTCCAAAGGTACAACTTTCACTGGGGTGTTCGGGTTTCCGCATTGTACGGATTTCTTGTGTTTTGGGTTGTGACATGTGTTTGTTTTCAGCTTTAGACGTCTAAAATTCCGTATTTCCGGAAGAGTGAATTTTGTACTTTAATACTTTCTTTCAAAAGTATAGTCGTGTCCGATAAGGAGATTATGTCACATACACTTTATATCGTTGCACATGCACCTGATTCTTGCACTTTATAAAATAAACCAAGTTATACTTTGTACTGCTACATTAGACATGACCAATTCTTAAATGATACCAATGCTAAACATGTGTGTTTACGCGTGCGTTGTTCATGTCCTTCCTTACTCGCATCCTCGCATGCCAATACTCTTTATAATTGTTTTCTTCAGACACCATGTTGCATATGATTGAGCTGAGTTATACTTAAAATAAACAATTGTCAAAAATGCGCAATTCTCGCCCTTAAAAAATTAGTAACTATTGAATTCCGGGAGGAACCAATAACCACGTGGCGCCTGCTGTTCCTATTCTGCTTTGACGGAAACCAATAGGAGATACCGCGATATTCAGTGAATTTAAGGCTTATTGGAAAATGTATTGGAGACTAACAGATAAAATACGGAGAGTCCGTATACGTCTTCAGAATTCTCCCATAAAACGAGATCTAATGAAACCTTTCTGGTGTGTATATTTTAAGTTTTATTTTACAGACAAGTACAATCTTTATATGCATTCAACGTGGGGCTCCACCTTAACTGTTCCTTTAAAGATATTTATACTGCTAATATAACATTGATAACAAGTTTTCAAGGTATACTTGAAATATTCACAAAATACTAGTACAAAGAATTACTGCAGTATATACAGACAGTAAAATTACTCTAGATACAAACCAAAAATGTGCAATACTCTTTCATGTAATAGGAGAAAGTCGAAATAAAATCAGAAGCCTCAGATGAAAGAATAGATCATACATTTCGCCTGGATCAAAGTACACGAGGGATATGTAGGGAATTATTTAGTCAACATTGTATTGCTTCACTGTTAACAGCTTCACTTTTGTTGCAAACTCCACCCTTTCCAATTACGTTGTACACACGGCTAGTGTGGAAAAACGTGAATTACATTAATTGACCTTATAGTTGGTTATATTAGAAGCCCGGGACCTAAGTACTTACAGCACTGTAAGTCGCTATTAAGGTATGTTATCTCAAAGTAAATTGGGATCTCCTTGTGTAGTTTACCGGGAATAATGGGAGTGAGTTGGAGAATTTAATGTCATATCGGCACGTTGGCTATGATAGCTTAGTGGTTAGAGCAGCCGGACGGTAACCGGTAGATCCGTGGATCTTGTCCATCTTGTAGCAGAATATAATATACGTGTCAAAACAAAATATAATAATATAACTTTTGCAGTTTGGTATGTTTTGTCCATTTAAAAATTGGGAACTTTAAATGCCTCAAATGAAAACAATCTAAATCGTTTCTTAATATTGAACACGGATATGTTTATTATGAAAAATAATGTTTGCAATGTTGATGGTAATTGGTCAAACTTCATCTAGGCATTTCTGGACCCCAAGAGCTTGGGATCCACTATCTCTTTCCTAGGTCACTGTCAGCAGTGACAATATTGTGGTGTTGAATCTTACTATGAAATTATTAAGACAAGTTTCTATGGGTTACTCTTCTTCCTTGGTAAAAGACACATAAAATAAAGGTGATTACATTTTATCCCTAGTCCAGCTCCAGTAAACACATTGTATCTGGAGCCTCTTCTGTAAGAAATGCAACACGAGAGTGAAAACCACCAACGTGGATGTTAAATAAATCCTTGTTCTGTCTCTCTTATTTCGCTTTGCAAGTTTCCATGCTCCAAAACACTCAAGAGCACAAGATGTTGGTTTTATCTCTTTTCTCAACTCCCCAGTTCAACCCAAGAGTTCTCTTTCTTTAGTTCCAGCTTATTGAAAAACCACCCATTGATTTCCAGGTAGGCCCAGTCTCTCTTCTGTAACCCTCTTCTAAATGAAGAGAGGATAATGAACTTAGGAGAATGAGGTACTTTTTATACCATGGCTGATTAAGGATCACAGACTTTCCTCCTCTTGCTCCATTTCTACTTATGCGCTAAAGAGTTACAATGGAAACAACTCCGAATATAAGAACAATAGCTGGAAACCCGTAAAGCATTCAATAAGTGAAGTGCAACGACTGAGCAGATTCCCTTACTAGGTGAACAACGTGGAAGCAACGTAGCATATCGTGCTTTTATGTTAATAAAAATCTTCAAATAAAAATAAAAACATTGAGTCGGCACATATATTTGATAATACACATAAATTTTGACAAGCACCACGAACATTTCAGGGGCCGCTAACCTGGAACCAAGACGGCTATCGTGACCGGCTCTAGACGAACGGGCTGACATGATAGAAAGCATTTTGGAAACATGGTATTTATATACAGTGAAATGTATGGTAGTATCTTACTGATAATGCTGGAACTAATGCGTATTGACCTGTATGCACTTAGTATAATTCGCCTTCAGAATATATCGGAATTTCATAGCGAATGTTTTACTCCATTTCTTACACATAACCTATGGCCAATCCAGGTCCTCAAACCTCACCAACTTATCTGCGAAGAAAATAAAGATATTGTATAGGTTAAATTTATACATCGAGGAAGAGTTGCAGCTAAATATTTGTCCATTTCAGTCGGATAGCAGATAATTTCTTGCGCGATAAACTATCACATATCTGAAATGGTCAAGAAGGATTCACTGCATGGTCTACTTGATCTTCTGATTTGAATCAAAAGCTTTTGGGGTAGGGGGACCTTTAAAATTCCTTGGTTTATGCAACTTCTGCACCGTATATTGAAACTCAGAGCGCACATATACACTAGATTTGACCAAATTCGAAACAGAGTACGCAATCGAATGGAATGCAGGCTTAGGACATTCTTTGAAGCAGAAGTACTTTTGCGGAAAAGAATATCATAAAACCGTTGCCTGAATCTGTCCGTGTGGATTCCCACAGTGGAGAAATTCCGACCGTTTCAAATGCCGTGGTGCAGGCGTTCTGGACTATCATCAGTGTTTGCAAAATACTGCCGATCTCGGCGCTGGTTTGAGTACAATATCAAGTAAACCATCTTCCTATGACGTAAATAGCTTGAAGGATGGACGATGCCGGCAAGCGAGGAGTGATAGGGCGAGGGTAGGGGTACATGCAACTACCTTTCTGATGAGAATTTCCGCTACCCCTTACGAACTCGGCACACAGCAACGCATTCCACCCCTCCCTCGACCGAGAGAACAGGCCGGATTACATAACTGCACACTGCTAGACCCATCAGGTAGTATCTTGCGAACATTAGTTATCACTAGGGCTAGGAAGTTCATGCATTTGCATGTTTTTTTCATAGGGGTTAAAAATGTATGCTTTTACATTATGTGCACGAATTATGGAATTTCCAGTTATTTGGACATGATGTTATAGTGCATATAACTGCATATTTTCTTTATTTTTGATAAATGCATATTATTTCAATATTATAGACCCTATATTGCATATTTTAATGATTTCTATGGTTTTTTTATTATTTCTTCCATCTGTATAATATTTTTTACATTGGTAGTATTGCACGTGATGATGCAACTCGCGAGGTGGTGAGAACTAATGCTGAGTCATGTTACCATGCAGTGAATTCCCTGTTTCATCCTTTCATTATATGTATGTTCATAGAAAATAACCAGTGCGTTATCTGAGAGGTTTATAGTAGCAAAGATAAACTGCAGGTCAACTTTTGAGCAGCACGATTATAGCAACGCTTGCCTCCCCACCAGTAGTTGTGTGGTGGTCTTCAAACGTAACAGTGTTGTGAACTGGTTCCCACCAAATTAAATTAGGCGTATAAAATGTTAAAAAGCTTCAAATGTCGAAAATAAAACCAACTCCGAGTGCTAGTTTAATTAATTTACAGAACGAGTTTCGGGTGATTTAATATCTGCAGATAATAGGGCACTGTTTTGTGGAGCGTGTGAGAAAAATGTAGGGAGTGAGAAAAGATTTGAAATAGGTTGGCACATAAACACAGCAAAACATAAGGAGAATTTAATCAGAAGACACGCAAACAAAGAACCTGTTCAAAAACGGCTGGTAGAGTGTTTAGGAAGTAGGGTTACTGAATTATATGACTTCTGTCAAACATTTCTAGCTGCTGATATTCCCTTGCTCAAAATTAATAATCCGACATTTAAAAACTTTCTTGCCAAGTACACTCGACAACATGTGCCTGAAGAAAGTACACTGCGTAAGACTTATGTAGGACATTGTTACAATAACGTATTGTCAAACATACAAAAATGAATTAGTGGATCAGTTTGTGTGGTTGTCTGCTGATGAAACCTCTGATTCTGAGCGCCGTTCTATTGCTAATATAATCGTGGGTGCTTTCAATAATGAAAAAAAAGCTAAACCTTATCTTCTTAATGTGTGCGAATTGTCGGCCACTGACAATGTAAGTGTGACCCAGTTTGTGATGGACACTTTGAAATTACTATGGCCATGAGGAATCAAATACGACCGGTTACTTTTATTTGTTACTGATGCAGGTCCTTATATGGTAAAATCAGGACAAACTCGGAAAGGTATTTTTCCTAATCTAATTCATATAACTTCTTTGGCACACGCTCTTTATCGCATTTCTGAGACAATACGTGATTCTTTCCCGCTGGTAGATAGATTTGTGTCCAGTAGTAAGAAAATTTTTGTTAAATCTCCTAAAAGAGTTAAGTTGTTTAGATCAATAGCACCTAATATCCGACTTCCTCCTGCAACGGTGTTAACTCGATGGGGAACATGGGTCGATGAGGTTTTATATTATGAAATATTCGAAGAGGTTGCTAATTCATTGGACTCGAAAGATGCTTCATCAATAGAAACTGTGCAAAATACTCTGTCAGACGCTGGGTTAAAAGAGGATCTTAGTTTCATATCTGCCTATTTTTCTTTCTTACCAACAGCCATAACGGCATTGCAAGCTGTAGGATCTCCTTTGCATGAATCACTTACTGTCTTTGAAAAAACAATATGTGACCTAAGTTCGGTTCCTGGTAGCATAGGAAAAAAGTGAATTATGTAATTTCAAAAAATTCTGGTTATAAACAGATGTGCGATATTCGAGACATCCTCGAAAGAAAACCATCTGTCACACCAAGAGACCTGACTCTCTCTGTGAAGCAGTTAACATCATTTAAATATGCCCCGATAACATCTTGTGACGTTGTTGTTGTTGTAGTGTTTAACGCCCGCTTTTACTACTACGGCACCGCAGGCGGTGACACTGATGATACATGAAGATGGAGCACCGGTGGAATGAGATGGCGGGGGAAACCGGAGTACCCGGAGAAAACCCGCCCTGACGCCGCTTCGTCCACCACGAATACCACATGCGGGTCCCTGGGATCGAACCCGGGCCGCCTAGGTGGTAGGCGAGCGCGCTAACCGCTCGGCCACGGCGCCGCCATCTTGTGACGTGGAGAGAAGTTTTTCACGTTACAAAAGTGTTTTGCGAGACAACATACGATGTTTCACAGTTGAACATTTTTGCAAAGTGTTTGTTGTGAACTGCAATTTAGCAGTTAATACTAGCAGCGGGACCACTTCTGCTTCAACCTCTACGGAATATGGTAACTTTATTTATTATTTATACTAACTCGTCTTGTAAACTGCAAAGGGACATCAATAGTTTTAATTAATAGTGCATATTTCTTGGCATATTTTCAATCTTTTAAGAACATATATGCATGCATATTTCAGTGTTTTTTAGGGCATGAACTTCCGAGCCCTAGTTATCACTCATCATATATATGAAACACTCCCTTCGGATTGGTACCGACATCCACGGGAGATTAGGTACGTCAGGACGATGGTGTCTGGGAGCGATTGTGTGGACACCCTGTTTTATCCTGTGGCACCAGCCTGGAGAGCTGGTAAAACAGCAAGCTAGGCGCTATTTTCCCCAACCCAGATTCTTCGGTGGTCTTCTATTTGGGTTGATGCGCATACATGGCGTATCCACTTGTGTCCCCGTTTAGTATACGAGGGAAAGCCTTAAGGTAACTGCGTATTGGTCCTAATGAAAAAGTTCAAAAAGGGATCGCACCTTTTCTGTGTTTAGAAAGGGCATTTCGGCTTCGTGCAGCTCTCGGAAAATGTTCATTTTTGACATAGGAGGAAGTGTTAAGAGAATCAAACATATCTGTGAGGGTAGCCTATTCTAGCGTATAGGCCGAGCACAGGGGGGATATTATATGTATAAACGTTAGGGACAGACCTTGTGGCTGCCCCCACTGTATCTAGGCTGCCTCTGTACTCCCTCTTGGAGCTAACATAGGCGCAATATGTCAAATACTAGCCTCGTATTGAAATCCTTTTCCGTTGCCATACTGTATGTTAAAATTGGCATTAACATGTTAAGAATTAGGCATTCTTGAAATTTTCGGAAAATTTACATTCAAATTTTTAATTCGACACAGACGTTGAGGACTCCCGAAGTGGGTCTTCAGTAGGTTGCTAGATTCATTCATTTTAGGTACGTTTGCCTCAGCGGATAATCCACTAGCATTTGTTTCCCCTTCGTCTATCACTACACATAATATTACTAGAATGGGGGAAAATATGGAGCGTAAATGTCAAATTATTTGAAAGAACATTTCTCTACATCTTTTCAAATGTAACCGTAATCCGTAGACACTAATTAAGGGATAGCTTACACTGATAGTTGGGTATAAACTTACGATTCATTAGGATTAACTCAGAACATTCGTGTTAATAAATTAAACCGATGCTATCTCATTATTTCCGGCAGCATACAAACTCATTTGGAATTTAATGTCATTTAAGCCATTTTCTTCTTTGAGCTCTAACTCCGCAGCCAAGATATCTGACTGAATATTTTTCATCTATTGCGTATCTTCCTCCTCAGAATGGGAAGGATTCGCCAACCATCTGAAGTGCTCTTGCTTAAACTTAGTCCCGCATGAGTGGTACACGTTTTAATGATCTAACCTCTCATCCTTTACAATACATATCTACTATCGAGCCACAGAGCACGGAACCAAAATGAAGGTTCCATAACAAGCTCTTCCATCACGCTAGTTGAAGCGTATGTTTTTTCTCAAAACATGTTTTTTATGCCCTAATGCAAGACCAGCAAAAATTATGCCGTACCTCCTGTAAGGGTAAGACTATGTTAGCCATTATGTTACCATGGTTAATCCCTTTTATTCTTGAGACAATGTAACTGCTTGATTCGGAAAAAGATGTGAAAATTTTCAATTTTTCTTTTTGCAGCTTTGTTATAGTTATACCTTGTACCTTCATTAAGCCAAATTTTGCATTTATATAAGGAAGGTTAAAACCAAAAATGGATGTTTAGTTGGTGTTGCGAGGTGCCATGTTGAACGACCATTATACGTTTGAAATTTTGGGATAGCTTAAAAAATTACGGATTTAAAAATTGTTGTACACTATTAAATGCTTCACCTGTAATTAATTACCTTCCATAACTCAATATGAAAAAGTTGAAAATGCAATAAGAAGTATAACATTCTCTGACTGCTTAAAATTTAAAAATACCTGCACAAAAATATTTATGTATGTTTCTGTACTAAGCTAGAATTAAGAAAGGAATATGATAACCCATCGGGTGGAAGGAGTAGTCTGTATGGCAATAACAAAAGTGATTAATTATGTATGAGAAAATGAATATCTTAGCAACGTATCGCCTACGCATTCAATTTTTTCATGAACCACATTCTCTTGCGTTCCCAGTATAATGTAAAAAGTGAAAACATTCTAAATAATTTACTTATTGACTTTAACGGATACACTTCCTAAAATAAATAATTTTTCTTTAATCTGTATAATTTAATAGATAAAAGGAAGGTAATTATTTGCTGTTACAGCATTTATCAAGGTTATATCTTTGTTCAGGTCAAATTTTAGTATGAATCGCCAAGCCACTGATGTGAAAGACCAACGTTTCAAGGAAATTAAATTCGTCGTCCTCTTGAGGACGGCGACTGATTTTTGGAAAATAAATGTTTACATTACTAACCGGCATGCTAGAACTTAAATATGTATTTTATGAACAGTTCGTATATAATGAATCTGCAGCAGGGCCCACGCATGCTTTGATCCCGAAAGCCTACATTTCGTCGCTGAAATCCCACAATAATTATATTGTAACTTATTGTGAAACTGTAGGACAAATAGTCAGAAGGAATTTGTGGAGCACCAGTACATCAGATAGTGGTGGCCTCAATGGTTTAGTGCTGGTATGGGCCTCCCAAAAAGGTAGGTCACCGAGGGGTTGTGTGACCGCGCTTCTGTGGCTCGCATTCGGGTGGTTGCGGGTTCGATCGCCCCTGGCTGCGCTCTCTGACATGGGTTTTATCCGTGATTTTCCCATGTTACTTAGGCGAATGGTGGGATGCATTAATCTCTTGTCCAGGGATTCATTTCCCCTCATTTCTCATTTCCCTCCCTTGTCATCTTTCAGGTTCGGTTGGTAGTACGCTTCATTCCGGCGATTCCAGACAGATGGCATAGTTGCTTGCGCACTGGGACCCGTTCCCTGGCCCTCCCTGGAAGTTGTTGCCCGGGCTTTAAGGGTCACCTCGTCGCCCTCTCCCTGGGTGGAGGATACACTTCAGTTGTGCGTCAGGTGTCAATATCTGGAACTGTTAGGGATGCTACGCGTCTCCGGGCTTCGTTGGCTCCGCTCTCCGACAAGCCTCCGGTCTCACTTCACCTCATCCCTTCCCTTGGGGGGGTGGTAGCCCACAATAGATACTTGTCGGGGTCGCAGTGAATTCAGGTTTCCCCCCTCCGTTACACACACAGACACACGCATACACTGAAAGGTTGTGTGACGTAACATTAGCTACCTCTATGAAGCAGTGACGTAAAGGAATTCTTTGAAAAGCTGGAAACGACTTTATTAAAATGCAAGGTATTTATCAAATTACAAAATAGAACAAATGGTTTGCTAATTATTATTCATACAATACAGGTTTGAATCCTATAATATTTCATATTCCTTATCAAATTGAAGAAAATAATGTTGCTTATGAAATTGCAAGAGAATTGAACAAACAATATTCCTTGTTTACAGCTTTCACAGTAAGTACAATCTTGCTTCAATTGCAGTTGGTTTACTTACTAAATCTATGGTTGGTATCCCACACTTTTTAAAATTATTTTGCAATTAATATAAATTGAACAATTCATTCATTAAGGTTGTGGCCCTCGGTGTTATTAAAGAATCCCTAATTATATTAAAATAATCTTTGTGGTAAGTAAAGTAATGTATTCTTATATACTAATTACTTTGTATTTATATAAGGTATGGAATATTGCAGTGCACTTGTTTGTGTGTTGCAAATAGTTCCAATTAGGCGGGGCTGGAGGCCTCTTGGAACGTGCTGGCTAGAACACGGAAGATTGTTCCATACGACGAAGTTCACATGGGTTGTTCTATTGAAACTCTCGCATGTAGACAGCTATAGGCGTCTGCTGATGTACATGCATATACCACGGCTGCGCGGTACCAGTTACGTCATGCATTCTCAATCTCAAACTAACCCATATCGCATATAACTGCATGCGATTCCGTGCTCTAATGACCACTCGCCGGGTCCAGAGTGTGCATACATGGTTTAGTGTAATTCTAATGTGATGCCTGATCGTTTCATTACTGAGAAAATTAAATATTAGTCGCAAATTTCCACTACTTGATTTAAAATCATGCGTATTCAGTTTGTTTTAGTTTATTGCCATGATTATACACTTCTTTCAGTATCTTAACGCATGCACCCACGCATGCCATTTATGACTAGGAACTCGTTTCAGTATCGTACAAAATTAAAATAACGTAAAACATACCATTAAAGGTAATCAAACTACTGGAGAATCCCCTAACTTGGTTAAAATGAAAGCTGTGGAATGGCATCAACACGCTAACAATAAAGCAACATAAATAAAAAGTGATATGTCAAATGAGGTGCTACGTGGTGGAAAGGTCTGATGTTACCTGCTTCTGTTTATTTTATAGTCTCCACAAGCTATCCTTCCAAGCTTATTTTTCTATTAGGTAATCGAGATAAACGCTTGCATTACTAATTTCATTGCACATTTCATTATAGGAATAATAAGGGTGCAGGAAACCGAATCTGTAGTCAGATGTTTAAAAGTAGATCCCTATAGAAATGACGTACACTTCCATGACATCGCCAGAAACAAGTGAAAAATCACCACTTCAAGAATGGCAAAAGTATTGGAAAATTTAAACTAATGCAAACAGATATCACATGTGGTTGAATCCACGTAAAAGGAATTTAAAATACATTGTATATTTTAAATGCATTTACATTTGTGGTGTTCCCTCCCAATGAAGAGGACTAAACGGATTACTCGCAGAATATTCAAGACGTACTTTTATTTATTGTGTAAATATCTTGAATACATGGTATTTGAATCCAAATTGTTAGTCATCTTTGGGAAAACAAAAATTAACGAAATATTCTCTATACAAGGGGTAATCTTGGGCGGGAAGTTTTTCCAACACATCTTCGCGCGATTCCTGTGCAAGGAACTTAATTTAAATATCAAGATTATTTTGCATGCATGCGCACACATACGCAGACACATAGAGCATCCATAAAAACGGATATTTATTCAGGGACCTCAAAATATGCATTTACGATGCATGCATACTTAGGGTTTCATGGCCGGCGTTATCCAGTTGGGTGTAATTTCCGGGCTTGTAAGCCCTAGTCCGGGTGGAAACCGGCACTACAAACAACCATGAATTTCACTCCACCAATCAGTCACCTAAGAGGGTTACTGTCTCTGTCTCTCTCTCTTGCACCCCTCCATATGTTTATAATAGGATCATTCTAGCTTGAGACAGGTTATGCTTAGCCTAACTTCTGTACGAACACTGCAACAAAGATTTGATGGTTTCCAGGGAAAGAAGTATTGCTGTTTCCACTGAAATAGACTTTGGACAACTTGCACCGAGTCACAAAAACCACGTGATTGATTCATTCATTAAAGCAGTGGCTTTAACTAATTCTGCAATGAGAGGTTTTCACGTAATCCTTACTTGAATACAAGTATATGATAGGACATTCATTATAGTCCCCTACACATTGTAAGTTAGAGTTCATGGTACCGTTACCTGACATGCATCAAGTCTCCGTGGATCCCAATGTAGTAGGCAATCTTGGTCGCTTAAATGAATTAAATCAATCCGACCTAGAATTCTCCAAGCCCGGTTCCTGAGTTACTCTATTAGTATTCTAGATAAATATTTCATTTCCCTAATCGTTTCCAGCTCCTTCAAAGGAGGTCATATGAATTAAATCCTCCATTTTATCGACTGTGCTGGCGATAGCGCATTCGGAGATGGAAGGGAGCAAAAACTCTACTTTGATAAAATGAGTTACTGTATTACGTTAATGGGTAAACCGTAGTAAATTACTTTAGCGTTTTATAAAACATGTCATTGGAAAACCTAATATGGGATGTTTTAGCTGTTTTATAATATAATCTTGCTTTATACATACTTTGGCGTCTGTATTCCTAATACACTGCCGTGAATCCCACCCTAATTTGTCTGCAGAAGCGATTAAAAGAAATGCTGGCAATTACTATAACCAGCAAAGTATTTCACGGTTTTTCCACGATTTCTTTGTAACACGTATTTAACGTGAAGAGCAGAAGATGCCATTCTTCATTAGGTTCTAAAATGTATAAATAAAATTTGTTGTGGTAAAAGCTCCATCATTCGATTTAAAATGTTTTCATTTAGATGTCACTGCATGAATTTTGACCAATTCATGAAGAAGTGTCCAAAAGTACACCATATGAGAAATAGTTATGTTCTTGAGATGATAAGTAATGAAGCTTCTACGTGTAATCCAGAACCATTAGAACATTAACTGCTACAGCTGTGAATAATGTAATAAAACCTAGCGTGTCACATTGCAATCAATGTTACCAATTGTATTATATGAGCAAGAATTAGATCAGTGTGTGCTTATTGGACACCCTGTAATTTCAGAGAACACATCTCTCTGGCTCTCGGAATAGAGAGAACTTCTCTAGAGGTGAAGAAGGCAGAAGTTGAAGTTATCTGGGTGAGAAGGGATAGGAAAGAAAATGAATGCATTTTGTACTTTGGCACATACGATTGTAAACAAATTGGACTTTCCTTTCCGCATCCCTGAACTACGAGACCCCAGAGTGGGACACATTTCCTGCACATTTGTTATGTCATGCGATTATTGCTGAGCGACCTTGACTTAAAAGTGTCTGTCATATAGACTGGAAATGTTGATTCTGCCGGAATGTTTATGTGTTAATACCTACACAGTGTAGCATATGCTTTTATACATAATGCATCTGCTGATATTTAAACCAGGATAGTAAAATGTTTTTAAAAATCTGATGTGTTGCACTCACATGACTTTCTCTACTCTTGTACTAACCATTCCTACAAGCTCTTATTCCTATATCTTCTTCGTGTTGCCTGAGATAAATATTTGCAGAAATTATCTTATTGTTTATCTTCTTGTAGGTACACGGAGAATATGAAAATACAGTACGCTATGAGAGATAGTCAAATCTTTTAAAGCCTTGAAATTACGTTCTCTTTGCACGGTTACCATACAAAAAATTAATAACGGTGTTCCATTTGACAGAAGTATGAGTTCTCCAAAACTCACACAAATAACAAGTCATATCTTCGAAATGATTCTCTTTTATAAAAAAATTATTTGGACATAAATTGTGTATTTTAGTAAGATCTACATTTTTGTATAGTAAGATTTGGTCTATCTTTCACGGTTTACAAATTATGCAATAGTCATCCAGAGTAAATAGGAATACCTGGGCTTTAGACAGAATATTCAAGATATACATTTCATTTGTCGTAAAAATATCTCAAACATATAGCATTTTAATCAAAATCGTTAGAGCCATTTTCAAGAAAATCAAAATTTTCGAACAATTCTCCACGTAAAGGGTAGCTTAGGGTGAAGCAACTTTCTTCAAAATCTTAGTGTCGCATCCTTTAAAGACATTAAACTTAAATACCAACTTTGGTTTCTAACCGACTTTTCGTTTTTGAGTTATGCTATCCACAAGCTCACACACACGCGCGCGGACCTTTTTCTAATTTTTTTTTTTTTTTTTTTTTTAATTCAGGAGGCCTCAAAACATATTTCCGATGTAATCTCGAAATCGAATTTTTGGGTGGAATACAACACTTCCTCTACTATACGTAGTAGAGAAAGTAATAATATAAATTAACAAACTCACAATTCTGAAATTATAATAGAGGGCAGATAAAATCCCGAGCAAAGGAATAATGAGGAAAAAAATCTCCAGGATATTCGAATATTTTTTGTGTATAAGATACTAGATTGCGTAACTGAAGAGCAATGGAGGTAACGATTAAGGAAGCAGATGAAGACAAAGATGCAAAAACAGGCATACGAGTGTATTTAAACGAAGGATGCTGCAGCTGTGTGTGTGTCTGTTACTGGATTATTTCACAGCACAGAGAGCATTATTTAATTCTAAGTATTGCAGTAAATGTAGTGTTTATGGCACCAGGGAAATCTTATATTGTTTTTCACAAAATATTCTACTTCATATTATTTTATTCCATTCTATAGGATATGATTCTTCTTCCGTTCCTTTTGTTTGCGCTAGTACACGTTGCTGTTATTTCTTTGTTTTCTATGACCTCTTTTCATTCACTTTAGTTTTTCTGCCAGCTCCTGCCTTTTCCTATTATTTTTAACTGTATTTGTGGTTCTTATTTTCCACGCTGTTTCTCTGTGTGCGTATATCTTGGTTCATTTTGCGAAACCCTCGAGAGGCTACCAACATGCGCTTGCTTCAGCTGTAGTATGCCACAAAAAACAGGACTTGATCCTTCAGAGTTGTCGTGCAATGTTAAATAAAATCAGAAATCCGGATGTATGTGGTTCTAAAGTCTCAAGTACGTCTGTGATGCTTCCCACAACTTTATCTTCCCCAGGTATCTGCTGCCTTCCCAAAAATACGTAGTACATTCATAAGGAATTATTAAGAGAAAAACGCAAGGTTTTCATAATTTTGAATTTTACCACCAAATGTGCTGAATCCAACAAAACCTTGCTGATGGAAAGTTAATTCAAACATTCCATCTATTTTTCTATTTACTAAAGACTTGACCTATGGGCAGTACCTACACTCAGCACGTTACTTTAAGATCAAATACGGCCGCACCGTAGCTGAGTGGTTAGATCATTTGCTTCTCACAAAGCGGCCCGGGTTCGATCCTGGGCAACAACATGTGGAATTTGTGGTGGACGAAGCGGGTTTCCAACGGGTTCTCCGGTTTCCCCCGCCATCTCATTCAACCGGTGCTCCATCTTCAGTCCATGTACCATTAGTGTCACCGCCTGCGGTGCCGTATGCAGTAAAAGTGGGCATTAAACACTAAAAAAAATGAGACTGTAAGTACTTTTCCCCTAACGGTTTGATATAGATTCATCAGATTATCCAGAACTCTTCAAAGTATGTAGACGTACAAAGTTGTGTCCCACTACTTTATAATAGAAAACCAAAACCTCTGTTTTTACCTTAGAACAGGGAATAAAGTTTTGTAAATTTTTAAAATTAAACTTTACTTGTATTTAGCCATCACATTTTCATTAAATTTCATAGATAATTCCACAGAATGGACATTTTGGTAAATTATAAGCTGTGCGAAAGTTAGTGTTTGATCCTGAGCAGCCTATTTTATTTCTCAATAATGTATGGTAATTTATAATTATGTTTTTAAAAATGACACTCCATGTACCATTTGCGGTTCATAGTTCTACATTGCTCCATTGAGACAACTTGACTGCTATACTTTTTGGAGTAGAGAGATTGATTTCAGCTCATATTTTAAAGTAAAGTTTTTTTCCCTCCTAAAAATTAGCAACATGTCTAAGTATGGCAGCGGCCAAATGCCCAAACAATGTAATAGTTTTCTAAATGGGTAGGGTAAGGGGTAAACGGACAGGCTTAAGACATTTTTCAAAATGAAGGCCATACTAATTATTGCAGAACCACCAATTGTTTTAATAGAGGCACTGAAAATCAGTTTAAACAAGTTGAAAACTGATGTTTCTGAAATAAGATACAAAAAAAAATGGTCCAAGCATGTTAGAATATCCGTTTGTCCCAGCCATTGGGGGCAAACGGACGCCAACCTTTTTAGTTAGTCATCACTTGTCACAATCACGACACAAAATATGGATAATTTCTAGTTTATACATATCTAACCTGGTTGCAGTTTGCACAATTAAGGCATTACATCCAGTTCTCCCCTTTCTTGAAATACTGCTGGCATTCCTTATAGATATTTCCTTTCCCAAAGGCAAACTACTAATTTTCCGGGCTTTCGCGTTTGCTGCCTCGTTCTTTTCAGCGCGGGCATTTTCCTGACTTTTAGATCATTTACAAACTCTGGCCTTCTTATAAAATTATATTTTCTGGACATGCTTTTGATTCTTGGTTTACTTTTAATATCCGTATCATACCATAAGCCTCCTCCCGAAACACAGAAAAGCGGATATACAACTAAATGTATGTTTAAAGTACTGAACTATTTCACGTGAGTGTTGCTTCCAAAATACGCTATTGTAATGGCCGATTGTGCTAACTAAATGAAAGGTCTCTTCATCTTGAAACGAAGGTTTAGTCTTCCATTAATTATAACTTCGATTTGCAAGAGTTTATCCGCTTCCTCTTGTTCTTGGAAACTACCTGACTGAGCTACCATCTGTATGATTTCAAATGTAGACGTCGTCTTAGAAACCACCAGATAGTGGTTTGAGGAATTTCAAGTTCACGGCATGCTGGATTTATGGACTTTCGTGGGATCGACTCAAACGCAGCACGAATCCCCTCCGCTCGTTCCTCCGAACTTCGCGGTCGCCGAGGACCTGTTCCTTTACACTCTCTTGAAACCGTCGAAACCACCATAGGAAGTCCTTTGTAGAGGGAGATGAATATCGAAACTCCTTCGAAAAGCAGGCTGCATCGTAACACTAGATTTTGTTTCGCAAACTTGAGAACGCAGAACGCCTTTGGACGAAAACTCACTACTCCAAGTGCAAACAAACAGCTGACCGTTGCCGGGGAAACGGTACACATATTGGTCCAAGTAGTATCTATCCGAAACATTGAAACCTTGACATTCAAAATGTCAGAGGCGCTCTCGAGAGGGTATGTGAGAACTTAAACATTGCGGTACAAAACCTATTCATTCTTCTGTAGACGTGCGTGTGCATGTATAGTGACGTATATAAAGTGTGGCTCATGACGGAAGGTACCTCTATATGTTGGTACTGACATTTATAGACCCACTCTCTGCCAATGTGACCTCCTCTGATTTTGGTGCATAATTCTAGCAACTGGATTAGCAGGGTAGTTTACTCCCACAAAATATGGCCGGATGACAAAGGGTAACATTGTAATTTAAAACTTGTACTTCCATGTTATGCTGTCGTTTCTTAAAGTCAGTTTTCCTACTGTCGTTCAACAGTGGCAAAAGTTTTAATCTTCGTCTCCATGTCGCTGATAAAAACTCTCATATAGATGTCGTAGCTGTCGTCCAGTTTAATCACATACATAAATAACTTTGCATCCTTTTCTCTAGAAGGCCAATTTATTGGTTTTCCTTTCCTTGTGTACCAATTGTAGCGAAACTCGCTCATAGAGGAGGTATCCAATATACCCCTTTATTTCACATCGATTATAACACCGTTCATTAGTTCCTTTTGTATCCCTGAATTATTTTTCAGATCACTCACCTTCAGAACAGATACAAGGGAATGTGTAACATGCAGCGTTAACTAATTTGTGAATGAAACAGATTTAGTTGACACAATATATCGCGTTTCTGTGTTGGTCATACACTCACGGCCTTTACATTTACCTACTCCGATGATCAAAGTCTGTAAATTCAGGAGAAACTAACCAGAACTTAAGACCTGTACGGCACATAGACATATTTGTTCTTTCCTTCCATTTTTCATTTTGTTTCGCAAGTCAAACTCGGGTCACGAGCGTACCTTACAGGAAACCGTACGATTAATTTCTGTAAATATTTTGTTTTCCAATGTACAATAGTAATATGAAATAAAATATGAGTGAAGTATGGAAGTATTTTGAGCCAGACAATACTGATAACAGATCAGTATGCAAACTATTCAGAAAAAGCGTGTTTGCTCCATGGTAAGCCACATAATACAACAAAGCATGTTACAATAGTAAGTGTGTTAAATTCTCACAGCGAGTATGGTTTACAGAACGCTACCGAAAGAGCAATGTACGAGATTCCCGTCGCTGTCAGAACATGGTGCCCGACAACTGAAAATGAACAAAAACAACATTCGTTATGTAGGTTTACACACAGAAAACTACTAATAAGAACATAATTCAGTGAAAAAGCTATTGCCCTTACATCTTTTTAAAACGTGAGTATCGTGTACCGAATATTGGTGCTTAAAATCAATATCGATATCGTCTGATCATTAGTAATGACTAGGGCTCGGAAGTTCATGCCCTAAAAACACTGAAATATGCATGCCAATATGCTCTTAAAAACTTGAAAATATGCCAAGAAATATGCACTATTTAATTACAACAATTAATGTTCCTTTGCAGTAAACAAGACGAATTAGTGTAAATAATAAATCAAGTTACCTTATTCCTTAGAGGTTGAAGCAGAAGTGGTCCTGCTGCTAGTATTAACTGCTAAATTGCAGTTCATAACCAACACTTTGCACAAATTTTCAACTATAGAACATCGTCTGTTGTCTCGCAAAACACTTTTGTAACGTGAAAAGCTTCTCTCCACGTCACAAGATGTTATCGGGCATATTTAAATGATGTTAACTGCTTCACAGACAGAGTCAAGTCTCTTGGTGTGACAGATGGTTTTCTTTCCAGGATGTCTCGAATATCGCACATCTGTTTATAACCACAATTTTTTAAAATTACATAATTCACTTTCTCTTTCGCTTTTTGTCCTATGCTACCAGGAACCGAACTTAGATCACATATTGTTTTTTTTTTTTTTTTTTTTTTTTTTTTTTTTTTTTTTTTTCAAAGACAGTAAGTGATTCATGCAAGGGAGATCCATGGGAAAGAATCACGTATTGTCTCAGAAATACGATGAAGAGCGTGTGCTAAACAAGTTATATGAATTAAGTTAGGAAAACTACATTTCAGAGTTTGTCCTGATTTTACCATATAAGGACCTGCATCAGTAACAAATAAAAGTAACCGGTCGAATTTGATTCCACATGGCCATAGTAATTTCAAAGAGTCCATCACAAACTGGGTCACAGTTACATTGCCAGTGGCCGACAATTCGCTCAAATTAAGAAGATAAGGTGTAGTCTTTTGTTCATTATTTAAAGCACCCGCGATTATATTAGCAATAGAACGGCGCACAGAATCAGGGGGTTCGTCAACAACCACAAAAACTGATCCGCTAATTGATTTTGTATATTTGACAATACATTATTGTAACAATGTCCTACATAAGTCTTACGCGGTGTACTTTCTGCAGGCACATGTTGTCGAGTGTACTTGGTAAGAAAGTTTTTAAATGTCGGATTATTAATTTTGAACAAGGGAATATCAGCAGCTAAATATGCTTGGCACAAGCCATAGGAAAATTCAGTAATCCTACTTTCTAAACACTCTACTAGCCGTTCTTGAACAGGTTCTTTGTTTGCCAGTTTTCTGATTAAATTCTCCTTATGTTTTGGTGTTTATGTACTGAACTATTTGAAATCTTTTCTCACTCCCTACATTTTTCTCACACGCTCCACAAAACAGTAGCCTATTATCTGTATTCTGTAGATATTAAGTCACCCGAAAACTCTTTCTGTAAATTAATTAATCTAGCACTCCAAGTTGTTTTTATTTTCGGCATTTGAAGAGCTTTTTAACATTTTATATCCCTAATTTAATTTTGTGGGAACCAGTTCACAATACTGTTACGTTTGAAGACCACGATACAACTGCTGGTGGACAGGCAAGCGTTGCTATAATCGTGCTGCTCAAAAAGTTGACCTGCAATTTATCTTTGTTAATATAAATCTCTCAGATAGTGCACTGATTATTCTCTACGCACATAGATATAATGAAAGGGTGGAAACGGGATTCACTACATGAGAACACGACTCAAAATTAGTTCTCGCCACCTAACGAATTGCATCATCATGTGCAATACTACCAATATGAAAAATATTATCCAGATGGAAAAAAATAATAAAAAACCATAAAAATCATTCAAATATGCAAAACAGGGGCTATAATATTGCAATAATATGCATTTATCAAAATCAAGGAAATATGCAGTTATATGCACTATAAAATCATGTCCAAATAACTGAAAATTCCATAATTCGTGCACATAACGTAAAAGCATACATTTTTAACCCCTAAGAAAAAACATGCAAATGCATGAACTTCCTAGCCCTAGTAATGACAAAGTTAGCACCTCTGTTGCTCGGGTATAATTCTAGTTACCGGATCAGCGAGCCACTTTAACTCCCCTAACATATGGTCGAACTGCTGTAGAGTAACACTACACGTTAGTTGTACTATCTTTCACAAAAGTAAATACTCAACTTCAGTGACACCTGCGCGAAGGGTCACCTAATTCTCAGGCGTACTTGCATAGATGATATGAAAATTAAATTGGTCGGATGCTCCCTTTGCTGTTCGGATGACATGGCAGCCATGTCACCTCGCAGCTTTGAAAAGCAATATTCCAGCAATCCTTCTGCATCAATGGACAAACATTGCAGATTCAACTTCAGTATAGCTGCAGGAAGTATGTTCTTAAGGCGTCTCCATTAAGTTGTGGACCAGAACTAAATATGATTCCAGTGTTGGGTGCTAGACTTACGCACGTGGCTTTAATCACTTAGATCAATTCAGTGTGTTCGCTATAGCCGAACTGACTAAGGCGTGTTCTTCCAAATCACCGGTGCGGCTGACATTGGTTCAAATCCCATTTAACATTCTTTGTTTATTTCCCCTTTTCTTTTTTCTTTCTTAACGGGAACATAATTATTTATATAACCCATGAGAAATCTAAAATTATGCAAACAATGCAATCTATTTCTGATAAAGTTCCTCCTTTAGGTAGTTGTTGTATTCCTCATACCGTTGTAATCTTTCCCGCCGTGTTATATCAGCCCGCACTGTTGATTTGGAAGAGCACACCTTAGCCACTTTGGCTATAGCGAACACAAAAAGTTGGTCTAAGTGATTAAAGTCACATCAGTAACTCTAGCACCCAACATTGGAATTCTTTGTTGTTCTAGTCCACAACTTAATAGAAACACCGTAAGAACATGTTTTCTGCAGGTGCACTGTAGTTGAATCTGCAATGTTTGCCCGTTGATGCAGAAGGATTGCTTTTCAAAACTGCGAGGTGACATGTCCTCCGAACGGCAAGGGAAGCATACACTAATTAAATTCTCATACCATCTATGCAAGCACGCCTGAGAATTCGGTAATCTTTCGCGCAGGTCTCACTGAAGTTGGGTATTTACTTTTGTGAAATATAGTACATGTCGTTACTAGCGGAGCACCGTTAAAACAATGCTTCGTTGAATTGTGTCGGAAAATAGAATAGAACAAATACGACAGTTATTAAAGTTTTTCTGTGTTCTCACAAGTCTTATATTTCTGTACTTCGTGACTGTTTTTTTAATGTTTGTTTCTATTGTTGCAGTTGGATGGTGACAACTTTAACCTTCTTCCCCATGTCGCCCTTGAATGTTCTCACATAAATGCCATAGGTGTCGTCCTCCTTGAAGACACATGCAAGTAGTTGTTCATCGCTTTCTCTTGAAGAGCGAAGGATGTATTGGTTTAGTATTTCCTTGTGTTCAATTGCAGTAAAACACTTTCATACGAATGGTAAACACACTTTCATTTCACATCGATAAAATTGTTTATTGATTTGTGTTTATGTCTCGGAATTGTTTTCTTAGGCCAGTTATATAAAGAATTGATAACGGCTAGATCAGGGGAAGATAGGTATCACTGCTGTGACGTGAGATCACTTAGTTCACATGCTCCCACCGACGGCCAGTAGAACGTGTGACGTCACAGCGGGGAAGAGGAAAGGCGTGCGGGACATCGTAATTTTAATGCTCACTGTTTCAATTACGGAATAGTCACAGACTATATATAATTACATTTCAGCTTTATTATATATATACATTTTCCGACATTTGCCGTTTCGCTTTTCTTTAACTAGTTTGTCAATGTTAGGGCGTAATGTACGGCACATTTGTAACCGAAGACTGCATGTTAGATTGTGATCTGACAGTATGCTTCGGGATTTTGACTTAGAAAGGTTCATAACAGAAAAGAATTGTTCGCACACATACGTAGAACCAAACATACACAATACCCGTGCAACAAGGGCATATAACCTTAGAAATCTGGTTTGAGGAACATTCTTATAACAATCAGCCAAGTCTTCCTTGTGTTTATATTTGTCCTTCAGCAAATCGTCGCACTGTAAATTTATCAATTCAATTTGATACCTGCTAGAAACATTGTTAACATCCAATGAATACGGGGTCGCAAAGACCTGAAACGTAGCTGACAATGTTTCTACATCTTGAAGCCTGGTCTCAAACTGGTGTGAAACACGGGGAACTGAACACAAACACAAAACCACAACACTACACAACGTGAACAAAAACAGAAAATAAAAACAAAATTCGCACTAACGCCGTAAAGATCCCTCACACAACAAATAAAAACTCTCAGAATAGGTTGAAGAGGGTTTTCCCAAAACAGCCCGGGCGTGTTGTAAACATGCGCAAATAACATTTTTCATATTCATTTAGTTTCGTACAAGTAGCGCCGCTGATCTAGGCAGCATAGCAATACACCACTCTCGCCTGACGTCACACGAACGTACAAGGTGGCTCTTCGTTTAAATACGTCACACGGCCCAAACTTATCTTCTCCTGGGCTAGATGGAACCAAACATTGATTATTTTATGGAGGAATAAGCACTATCGTGATATACGCATTGCGATATTGTGATACGTTCATACGGCGTACATTGTCTTACAGAACACTGTATAGCAATATTAATTTAAGGGTTTAGGATGAGAGTGTCATAGACTGAATTTCTTCGGAATCTTACTGGTGCAAAAATTAAAAGGGACGAGAAATAAGGATGTACGAAATAAAAAGTGGACTTCAGAGGTAACACACGGCAGCACTTCCTCCCAGCTTTGTCGATGATGTAACAAAATTATGTTCTCAAAGACCACGCACTGCTGAAATGCATCCCTGAGAGGAATAGAGAAGGCTCGGAAAAAGAAGTTAAAACGAGGTGACAACAAAGTAACTGTATTTTATTAGAGTAGAGCCAAACTGGTTGAAAAATCACCAGTGTGATACATGTGGGTCAAAAGAAGGCCAAAAGCAGCTTTTCAGTGCACCAATAAATGTATTCCGTTTTACTGTAGTTATTCGTTAAAAACTATTAATGAATAGCATCCATACAGCATTTCTTGACGAATATATGTTACTCAGAAATACGACACACATTTATAGACCATTCATACAATAGGCCAATATATATTCGTCGGTGAATATGGTTTTCAAGTTACGTAATGCGGAATTATTCAGAATAAGCAGTATATTTTTAAACCGTAAGCTCACTTACCAGCTGTATGCGCATGTGAAATCTAAAGGAGATCAGTTTTTCAAATAAGCCATTCAGAAGCCTATAAATATCATTTACCTGTGAAATTTAAACACACGACGAGAAAATGTTACAAAAATTGTTAATGTCAGAAAAACAAAGACTTCTTCAATGCAAAGTGTAGAATTATACAACTATTTTCTGCAAGTACATTTTTATTTTTCGTTATTATCCACCGATTACGCTAATTTCAGGTGTAAACGAAAGAAACTGTAATTCTTGTTGTATATGTAGTCATATAATAAATTTTGAGGAAAAAACTGCAGCCGCTTTTAAAAAAGTAAAGGAAACCAAACTTTTACATATAAAGTGTTGCTGTTTGAAGTGTTGGGATTTCTTCGATATAAGCATTAGTCAAGGTACTCTACAAGCCGATGAATTTGGAAAACCTCGATGTCCAGTATTCACTTTAGACCATGAACTGTCCAACTTGACTTGCATAGTCATATCCAAAGCAAGGTGTAGTAGCTCAAAGAAGACCGTGCCGTAGCCGAGTGGTTAGACCATTTGCTTCTCACCAAAAGAGCCCAGGTTCGATCCCAGGCAACCGTACGTGGGATTCATGGTGGATGAAGCGGCGCTGGGGCGGTTTCCTCCGGGTTCCCCCACCATCTCATTCCACCGGTGCTCCAACTTCAGATATTATACTTTTTACCGCCTGCGGTGCCGTAGTAGTAAAAGTGGGCGTTAAACACTAAACAAATGTAAATAGCTCAAAGAAGGCGGACTATCAGTTGTGGTTTGAAATAGATACAGCCTTGTTAATGTCTTCTGAAGAGGAATATCCGAATGAAGCTACATCATATAGCAGGATAAAGTACTGAAAAATTATACAGCAGCATAAGCACTGCAAAACGCTAATCAACCTAACGGATTAAAGCACTGAAAAGCATGCTATTTTACACAGAATGAGGAGCACAGCACGCTGTATCATAAAGCAAATTCACCAAAAAAGCGGTACTACAGAATATTTTAAAAGCACAGCGGAATGAAAAACTATGGAAAAATACACTATGCAGAATGCAGTTCTGAGCGAAGCTACACTATTTAGCGGAATGAGGAACTGAATAAAGTTATACAGTCAGCCAAATGAGGAACTGAATAAAGCTATACAATACACCCCAATGAGGAACTGAATAAATCTATACAATACAGCTGAATGAGGAACTGAATAAAGTTATACAATACAACCGAATGAGGAACTGAATAAAGCTATACAATACAGCCGAATGAGGAACTCAATAAAGCTATACAATACAGCCGAATGAGGAACTGACTGAATCTATACAATACAGCCGAATGAGCAACCGAATAAAGCTATACAATGCAGCCGAATGAGGAACTGAATAAATCTATACAATACAGCCGAATGAGGAACTGAATAAATCTATACAATACAGCCGAATGAGGAACTGAATAAAGCTATACAATGCAGCCGAATGAGGAACTGAATAAAGCTATACAGTACAGCAGAATGAGGAGCTGAATAAAGCTATTCTACACAGCCGAATCAGGAACTGACTAAATCTATACAATACAGCTGAAAAAGGAACTGGATAAAGCTATACAATACAGCCGAATTAGGAACTCAATAAAGCTATACAATACAGCCGAATGAGCAACTGATTAATGCTATACAATACAGCCGAATGAGGAAGTGAATAAAGCTATACAATACAGCCGAATGAGGAACTAAATAAAGCTATACAATACAGCCAAATGAGAAACTGAATAAAGCCATACAATACAGCCGAATGAGGGACTAAATAAAGCTATACAATACAGCCGAATGAGGAACTCAATAAAGCTATAAAATACAGCAGAATGAGAAACTGAATAATGCTATACAATACAGCCGAATGAGGAACTGAATAAAGCTATACAATACAGCCGAATGAGGCACTGAATAATGCTATACAATACAGACGAATGAGGAACTGAATAATGCTATACAATACAGCCGAATGAGGAACTCAATAAAGCTATACAATACAGCCGAATGAGGAACTAAATAAAGCTATACAATACAGCCGAATGAGAAACTGAATAAAGCCATACAACACAGCCGAATGAGGAACTCAATAAAGCTATACAATACAGCAGAATGAGAAACTGAATAATGCTATACAATACAGCCGAATGAGGAACTGAATAATGCTATACAATACAGCCGAATGAGGAACTGAATAAAGCTATACAATACAGCCGAATGAGGCACTGAATAATGCTATACAATACAGACGAATGAGGAACTGAATAATGCTATACAATACAGCCGAATGAGGAACTGAATAAATCTATACAATACAACCAAATGAGGAACTGAATAAAGCTATACAATACAGCCGAATAAGGAACTGAATAAAGCTATACAATACAGCCGAATGAGGAACTCAATAAAGTCACACAATAAAGCCGAATGAGGAACTAAATAAAGCTATACAATACAGCCGAATGAGGAACTGAATAAAGCTATACAATACAGCCGAATGAGGAACTAAATAAAGCTATACAATACAGCCGAATGAGGAACTGAATAAAGCTATACAATACAGCCGAATGAGGCACTGAATAATGCTATACAATACAGCCGAATGAGGAACTGAATAATGCTATACAATACAGCCGAATGAGGAACTGAAAAAATCTATACAATACAACCAAATGAGGAACTGAATAAATCTATACAATACAGCCGAATGAGGAACTGAATAAATCTATACAATACAGCCAAATGAGGAACTCAATAATGCTATACAGTACAGCAGAATGAGGAACTGAATAATGCTATACAACACAGCCGGATGAGGAATTGAATAAATCTATACAATACAGCCAAATGAGGAACTGAATAATGCTATACAATGCAGCCGGATGGGAAACTGAATAAACCTATGGCATGCAGCCGAATGCTAAACTGAATAAAGCTATGGGATGCAGCCGAATGCGGAACTGAATAAACCTATGGGATACAGCCGAATGAGGAACTGAATAAACCTATGGGATGCAGCCGAATGAGGAACTGAATAAACCTATGGGATGCAGCCTAATGAGGAACTGAATAAATCTATACAATATTGCCAAATGAGGAACTGAATAAAGCTATACAATACAGCCAAATGAGGAACTGAATAAATCTATACAATTCAGCCGAATGAGGAACTGAATAAACCTATACAATTCAGCCGAATGAGGAACTGAATAAACCTATGGGATACAGTCGAATGCGGAACTGAATAAAGCTATGGGATGCAGCCGAATGTGGAACTGAATAAAGTCATACAGAACAGCAGAATGTGGTACTGTAGAAAGCTGCACAATGAGATGCTGAATAAAACTACACTATACATCAGCATGAGGAACTGAGAAAAATCACACAATACAGCAGAATGAACTGAAGAAAGCTATACGATACAGGAGAATCAAATACTGAAGAACGATGTAATACACAACAAAAGAACGGAAAGAAGTTGTACAATAAAGGATGAAGAAATGTATACTAGATATGCAGCAGAATGAAATACTGACGCAAACGTCAGCACAATGGAGTATAGAGGAAAGCAGTTCTACAGGACAGAATGAAGAACTCATGAAAGTCACGTTGCACACCAGAATGGACCAGGAATGGCTACGGGCACTGTTTTACTACAGTTTTTATTTAGAACTGATGGATCACATTGCCCCTCCATAGGTGTTTCGTGAACTTTGCCGAACTTTTGGAGCGTTATCGGAATTACACTCCGGTATTTACCGATGGTTCCCGGGTGGGTGGTGCTACAGGTGTAGCTTCGTCTATAACGATAAGGTTCGCCATTATCGGCTTCCGGACGCCACTTCAGTTTTTACCGCCGAGTTGTTTGCCATATTTTATTTCTTACTCTTTATCCGCAGCTTAGTTCATGGAAACTTTATCATATGCCCCAACTCTCTGAGCGCTATCCAGGCCCTGCAACAGTATCTCGGCACCTCAGCATTCAGTGATACTATTGAGACACGTGTCTCGCAGTTGCTCCCTCATGGATACCAGCTGTTATATGGACCCCAGGTCATGTGGGTATTAAGGGCAATGAGGAGCCGGATGCAGCTGCTGAGTCTGCATGCCGTTTATGGGAGATATCCACACACATCTGCCTTCTAGAGAGGTGTAGTGGTACTTTCCCAGACATCTATTTTCGGTCTGACAGCAGTCCTGGGGAGCGTTAGCTGGCACTCAATTGTGGACAATCAAGGCCAATGTACTACCCTGGTTGACTTCTTGCAGCTCTTGACTCCCGGCTGTCGGAGGTTATTTCAACCCGCTTGAGAATAAGTCACGCATGCGCTGCTCATGGACATCTTTTGCGTGGTGACCCGGCATCTGCCTTTTCCATGTACGCAGTAGGGCTGCGATACACTCGTGAGTGCCAGTCCATTGGCCTGGGTCGTACACTTGGCTCAATTTTCGGCAACAACCCCAATGTGTGTAGGTAGGGCGCAGCGGTTCGTAGCTCAAACTGGGTTCGATAAACAAGTCTAACTTGTCTTTTAGTTTTATGATCATTTTACACTTTTAAGATTTATTTTAACCCTCTCATCTTTTACTTTTGGTGTTTTAACTGCTTAATATTTTTAATTTATGTTTTATATTTTCACATCTTAACCTTATGGGTTTTTGGGTGATTTAGATTTTAAAGTTTGTCTTCGGAATTAAATGATCCAGTTGTCGACGGGCCACGAAACTCCACACACTCACCCACTCATTCATTGCATTACAATTAATGAAGCATTGCAGAAATATGCATTACTATTGTACGATTCACTAACGAATTGTTCACTTTTACGATATCTCATTTCATGAACACTAAAAGTAGAATCAATTACTTATAAATCATGTTTCATACTCTTACATTTTTGAAAAGACCAGCTTCTCGATTTCTTCAGTGTGAAGATGGTGGTATTCCAAACTGCTTTTAAATGTTCTACACCGGAAAGTATTTTTTTTCGGAGCAAAATATACCTAAATTTTAAACTAATGTCAACAAAATGGATTAGCTTCACGGAGATCATATTTACAAAACATTGTGAAATGTGAAGTAGCTGACAACGTATAGGACTAGCGGTATAGTGTAGCTTTATTACCTGGAATCAAATCTACATTTAAAACTTCAATAATGAACAGGTTATACACGGAACCTGTTTTCCTTAAAATAAGTAGAGTAGTATAGGGTGGTATACAGGATGCAAGGTAATGCTTCGGCCAGACGTCAAGCAGGGATTCTGCATGATGACTGCAACAAATATGTCCAATATAATTATTGTGAATAAAGAACTGTTTCCATGAAAAAAATAATTTGTGTAAAGTATTTGGAGCTGTCTACTTTGTTAACGAATGGATATAAGTAGTGTATTATTCCACTATCTCGCAAACATGTGTGACCAATGCTGTAATGCATTTCTACCTTAATTCGAATGACCCTAATGCAATTTAGTATTAAAATGTCATACAAAGTTTAATTCTTTAGAGATATTTGGTAACGTCAAGTTAACGTTAAGTTGTGACTAAACTCATTCGAATTGAAATATAACGACGTTGCAGCATTGTTTACACAATGTTTTTTTTCTGACAGTTAGTGAAGTAATAGACATTATTCGTCAAAAGCTATATGGCTCCAAATACTCCACATATTTCACACAAATATTTTTTTTTTTTTTTTTTTTTTTGACGAAGCGTTTCTTTATTGACAATAATTGTATTGAACACATTTGCACACTCATCAAGCAGAATACCTGGTTAATGTATGGCCAAAGCAGTACCTTCCATCCAGTATTTATTGGTCTTAAACATCTTATATCACACGGCTCAGAGTGAGTGACTGAGTGACTGAGTGACTGAGTGAGTGAGTGAGTGAGTGAGTGAGTGAGTGAGTGAGTGAGTGAGTGAGTCAGTGACTGAGTGAGTGAGTGAGTGAGTGAGTGAGTGAGTGAGTGAGTGAGTGAGTGAGTGAGTGGAGTGAGTGGAGTGAGTGAAGGAGTGAGCGAGCGAGTGTGGTTTAAGGGTCCTTAGACAACAAGGGCATTTGGGCCGAAACGGGTCAGATATACAATCCGTATATAGTACCCTGCAGTCCATATGTTTTAAACTATATTTATCTCACTGAACTTCTGAAGGAACTTAATTGTAATAAGTTTTCGAGCTGATAATATATACTGGGTGTCCCAAAAAAACACCAACAACGCTTAGTATGTTGTGCGGGAAGGTAACCTGATTGATTTTGAGATAGCAATCCCTTTCCGGAAATGTACAGTCTGGACGCATGTGAGCGTCAAGGTTTTAGAAGAACGGTTGTGACAATTTGTTAAGATTCGTTTTGGTATCTTAATATGAAAGGTACGCAACCCTTTAGCCATCTGTGTACTGATATGAACGACCTGAGCATAATAACATTCCTGCGCATGCGCTAAATCCCTCCATGAAGTTCTTGGTGCGTATCCTACTGCGTTACTTGCGTAGTTTCCAGTACAGATACATTTTAACAGCAGTGCGACACATTCCAGTACACAGCTGTTGAAATGATCGACATGAGCACCAGCACACTTTGATGTAAATGTGCGGAATGACCTCAATGTCGCATATTCAAATCGATCGTTTGGTAAAGGTGATTGACAAACCTGACACATCTCGACTGATTTCTGTGGAGTTGTGTGAAGAGTATGGTCTATGGCACTCGTGCAACGTAAGCGGAGGACCTAATGGCTCAAGTCCGCGGAGCGATTGAAAATCTTCAAAGACAACCGCAGGTATTGAGTCATGTGCATGATATTCAGTACCACCGATATAGGCTCAGCAATGGCATATGAAGTACACAGTTCGAAGCCCGTTTGTAATGTAGACAGCTCGATGTCCGGTTTGTTGATGAAATGTGAACGCACACCGATCTCACATTTCGATGCGCTACAGCGTCCAAACTGTGCATTTCCGGACAGGTGTTCCTATTTGAAAGCCAATCAGTTTGCCCCTCCTATACAACATACTAAGCGTTGTCGGTGTTTCTTTTGGTTGAAGGGAAGTTATTGCATTAATTTAAACCAGTGCTAAATATCGATATTTGGAACACATTTCGTCTCATACGTTTTTCTCTCTGACCATTTCCTACGGAGATACTTTAGTTTTGTAGAAAACAAGCTGGCAACATTGCAGATTGTGCGGGTGTCACTTTCACTAGATCAGTACATGGGAAACGCTGCAGCGTGGTGCCTTGTGAGCGTAAAAAGAATACCATGCCGTGTCCTTCCATGTTTACTGTGCAAGTGTAGGCCAGTCAGATTCGTTATCTCCCAAAACATTACACCATTCTGCAAGTGACCAATCTGTTTACATCCATATACATAAAACCCTTATTTATTAATTGAAACCAAAGGATTTGTTTTATTTTCTAGGTATTACACCAAGATCAGTCTTAGAATAACGAGAAATGAAGATTTGGAAATCATAAATTTCGAGGAGATATGAAAACTTTAATATTAAATGCAACTTCTTTCCCAGATAGTAAAAATTTCAGAAATGTCATATTCTGAGTGCTAAACAAGTTTTATACGGGATATATTTAATGAAACATTCTAAGAACGCTCCATACTCATAGCTTTTACGGTACAGAAAAAATAACTACTGAAAGGGTTAATTTTGTCCATGCTTAGCACTTCTCTACTCCTAAGCAGCCGATTAATACTGCACTGTTGAGTTTCCTATTCGGTTAGCACTATGTGTTTGTTAAGGCAAATACAATTATAACGGAAGCTGGATCTGGCGAACAAACAACATCATGTTATAGATTTTTCTTTTATTCTCGAAACGTGCCTGTCAATACCAGTTCTTTCTCTTCATTTGCCGGTGCACTGGGCTGTAAAATCATTGCTCAACTAGTTTTCGTTTTTTTTTATTTCGGAAAATTTACACACAACGCTCTCCTCAACCACGTCATTTCCATATACGGAACCTCTGTCGGATTCCTGGAAGTCTGGAGGGGAACATCCGAGGCTTTTATGTGGAAACGGACTCAATTATGTTAGACAGTTAAATTAAACTGCACTAAAATAGTCTAAAACTCCTGACGGTGAATATGGTAATAACAAAATGACACCCCCAAGCATTTAATAATATTCCATACTGCTTTAATTGGGCACTCTAGAATCGGAGAAACATTCGTCCTCTGTGTAATAATATTAACCTGAATTTTTATTTACGGGCGCTCTTCAACTGCTATTGTTCTCAGCGTCCCATTCTGTATTGGGCGTGAAGGACCTTATTTTTGCTCACAGGCTTCCTTATCAGGCTTGAGTTTCTTTTACGTGCCGTAAATTTACGACGGGGCCCACCGGCTTTACTTCCATTCCGAAAGAAGTCATGCTAAGGATTTTTACCCCTGAAAAAAGGCCGTTGCCCTCTGTGGATTTGAGCCAGTGACCTCGCGAAACACGGACAACTAATGCTGTGTAGTACGGACGGATACGTTTTCTACAAGATATATTTTCTAATTAACATTAGCTAAGCATCACTGATTTCGTGACTTTTCCCGAAAACCTCATGTCACTATCATTGACCAGAACAACCAGGTCAAACCGAGTTGACTGACATCAAATAGCTAGTTGTCGCGAATTGGGCAACTTTGGCTTAAATTTATAGGGAACTGTTGCAAGTGGGTGACATTTTGAATTATCCCTTATCGTACAATTACCTAGAGGTACCCACAAAAAATTGGATTGTAAATATGATCCATTTAAGAAGACAGTAACCTTCATATTTTGCCTATGTTAAATTGGTTTATTTAAGGATCCGTTTAACGAGCTATGTCAAACCGTTGTTAGGGAAATAATTTTTATCATCATAGTTTATCACTCTTTGGTATGCTAACGTGAAACGATCCTTGAAGCCTACGGTTTATTGCATCACTATCAAATGTTTAATTTATGCTTAGTACACAAACATGAACGAATTATTGTTCAGAAATTTCGTAGTTTTAGTTAGCTTAACAGGAAAAATTGTAAATGTGTTATTGAATCTTTCAACTTTTTCAATGAGAATTACGGAAAATAATTATTTTAGCTGAACGATCCTAACTAGTGAGGAACTATTTTTAAAGTAGTAATTCCTGAAGATTACCTAATATTGTCAAAACCATAAGTTATAAACTACGGTCTAAAGAGCATTTTAAACTGTGATGGTACAGGGCCGTTTAAATAGGAATTGTAGTCTAAAAACCGTTGATATTACTCGTAAGTACAACTCTGTACTATGAAAGTACAGATTATAACTATAGTAGAAATACAAAAGAGGAACAAATTGAACATTTTCATATTTTTTACCAACTTTCAGAGATGTATTGCCCTAAGTGATTTGACTTCTTTTAACGAAAGTAATACATCCATTGGGTTCATAACTATTCATAGCTATTATGTTACTACGTGTTCACAAGCTTATGTTTATGCCAGTTATACTTCCAGAGAACACTGAGCATATATAAGAAACAATTAACCTTGAGAAAGCACCAATTAAAGGGGAAACCTTCATTGCATGTAACGCAGGAATTAAGATCCACCTGAATTCACCGGTATGTCTTCCTGCTGCAGTTTAGTCCACCACCTCCTATTGGGTCTAGCTGACGTAGATATACTTCGCGTTGCCGTTTGTGCTTCACAAATTCTTATGCGGTCCAAGTCACTTAAATACGATCACTGTGTTCTTTATAATTTTAAGTCGGTCTGGGTGGCTCAGTTGGTTAGACGCTGGCCTACTGATCCCAAGGTCGCGGGTTCAAACCCGGCCCAGGCCGATGGTTTTTAAGTGTGCTTAAAAACGACAGCTCCATGTCAGTAGGTTTACTGGCATGTAAAAGAACTCCTACGGGACGAAATTCCGGTACACCGGTGACGCTGATGTGATCCTGGCAATTGACAGCGTCGTTAAATAACAAAATAATTTTTTTATATAATTTTAACGAATAAATGTTCCAGTACATTCTCTTTTTTCCCATATTCAATGTAATAACTACACCATGAATACGCCAATGCATGAAGCTTAAATTAAACTAAAACGCAAGCCAACTAAGAGATTTCTAGTGCCAATGGTTTCAGAGCTATGAATAATGTTCTGAAATTGTGCATAGTATTTACTCATACTTATTTTGTATGTTAGCACACAGAAATCTTTGAAAACAGATCAAAATGCCTTAACGAGATTTGAAAGTTTGGAAACACTTTTGTTCCATCTTTCATAGTTTTGAAATACAGAAATATTTAATGGGGTTCGGGTTATAAAGTGGGTTATGTCTCCGAATATACTGCGAATTGGTTCTTGAATCACGGGAACGGTATGCATTTTACTCCTACTAGTGATGTTTAATTACTAAGACACGTCTGTAAATATGCCTGCTGAATTCTTACTATTTAGTGGAACCAGCTAAAACTGAAGCGGAGTCGTTTAGTTTTTAATTGGAAAATGGAAACTGAAACAATTTTTACCTATTGCAAAAGTCCCTACTGTGGCACGAAGGGCTTGAGTGTTGCACCTCTGGTTCCCAGTCATGGAATATTCCCAGGTTCGATCACATCTATAGGCGTGGGGATTTTAAGCCCGGATGTTCTTCCAGTGCTCCATTTATTGAACTCCTAGAAGGAGATAGGGGTAGCACAAAAGATACAGGTCTAGGCGTGAGGGCGTTGAGACCTCTCCAAACACCGCTGCCGTAAACAGCATGTAGATGCACTACTAAAAAGTATAGGTACTTAGTATTCGTTTAAAGAAAATAAAAAATCGGGACCTTTCATTTCAAAGATTAGGGAATTGTAACGAAGATCACCGATTTTATTTAAGTATTTTATAAACGAGAGTATCCCGTAACCAATTTAACACCAACTTAAACATCCAATAAAATGAAATTAAACGACGTACAATGTTGGTAGCTATCGTTACATATAAGATGTGAATTTATTTGTCTAACCGGTGAGCCTAGAATACAATCCGCCCAGTTATTCCGCAGAGGCGGATGCCTCGTGTGTCGGAGAAGTTGCCTACTAAACAAGGCGTTAAGAGTAAATACGAGAATCTTCCCATGTCTTGGCAATAGATGGTGGACTAAGCGGCTTGTGTCCTTTCAAAATCTCTTTCAAATAGTATTCTGTTTGGTTGATATCGAAGGTCCATAAAACATGCAAATAGGGTACTTGATAAAATCGCCTAGAACTTGTCAGAAGTATGTGTTGCGGTTAACTGCAAATGTAAATAAAACGAGTACCTCTGAGGAATGAGCGGCATTAGTGTGGTTTTGCAATAAAGTTTAACGCTTTTTAAATTGTATTTTATTTTGCACTCGTGAGTGATTAAGATGCAGGTTATTTGGTCTATATTCTAATAGGTGAGTCAGCTGCCCCTTATTTTCAAGTTTTATGCAATCCGCATTTTATACTAACATGAAAACATCAGCCCCTATGCTAGATTCTATCCAAGTATTACACACACACACACACACACACACGCACGCAGACACACATCAAAAGGGAATATTCATTTCTAAGGTACCGGGTAGCTCAGTTGGACCAAGTACACGATCCTGAAGCAATCCGTGTGTTGTAGAGGCAGTTTGAATCCCCTGCATGTGCTAATTTTTTACCTTTTAGTATTCACTAATAACATTTATGGAATAATTATTGTGCTTAAAGCTGCTATTATTTTAATTCCAGTTTATGGTATTGTTATATATGAGGATATCTCTCCTGATATGGATGTTGAGCTGCTTGCAATTGGCTCTTGCTTCTTCGTGGATCAAAAGCATATCAGTGTAACCCTCTGTCGAATACATCGTGAAGGACTGTCACAAAATACCGTGTGAAGCATACGCGCGGAGTAATGGAGTGAGCCGCCGATCACAATAACGCGCTGCATCATGCTAGTCAAATGAGCTGAAGTTTATATACCTATTCTATTACAAAATACAGACAACCAAAAACGATTTTAATTATAATGTCCTAAACCGTCAGGGACTTCAAGATTAGATTATTGTGAGTTCGGTTTCCAAGTTTTGATGAGCCTAAAAAATGTACATCCTTGAGAGGCGAAACCGGGTCCCTGAGGTAGGCACACAGGACACAGGTGTAATTCTATCCAGCTATTTGGACGCTTGATTGAAAGCGCATTCCGAGTTCTACCGTTGAAGCTGCATGCTAGGCGGTATGGCATTGCCACCTCGCGACTTTTCGTGCCTAATTGAGCGCTTTGAGATAGTTTTAACTCTTTGCTGTGCGTTTTAATATTATTTCTCAAATGGTAAAAGCTATTATGCATATTATTTCAGATGTACGAGACGTATTTCACGCAAAAACTTAAATAAACCATTATTTAATAACATGTGCGTTTTGACTGCACCGGTTCTGGTGGACGAGGCGCATATCCTAATTTCTTGCAACCAACTCAGGCTCTAGGTACAGAACCCCACAACTTTCTTTTTAGTTCATATTGGTAGTGTACTCATATGATAGGTCCATTTTATTACAGACGATTACTGAAATGCGTTGCTATGTATACTCCAATAAAATGTTTTTAAACTCGGCTGGACACCCGGAATTCACTCTTAGTTAACTAGTCGCATATTTTTGAGGTGTACTTTAGCCAGGAGTATGTTCTTTCCCTTAAACCGCTGTTCCTTTAAATTTTGCGCATTCGTCACGCTATGTACGTCAAGCCATACGTTTTAGTAAGTGCAAAACTGCACTAAAGAGCACATGCCGTTTGATTAGCGGCCTACTTTCCAAAAAAATATGGTGCGGCTGACTCACCCCATATTCTCCGCCACACATGTACTACGTTACGTCTTACCTCTTAGAGTGACAATAGCTTCAAAGATAATTAACTGTACTATTCCTCTCTGTCGCGGTATTATCGCTTTAGTTATATAACCTTCTCATTTTCTTCCGTTTCTGAACATATGAGGTATCAATGTGCAGTAAAACAATTAGCGGGTCATTCAAAAATGGCAGACAAAATATTTGACATATATTTTAGTGAGGAAATTTATATTTAGATTGGAGAGGCGTATTCAAACATCTGTAATGTAAAATATAGCAGACCTACCTTTAATGAATAGCCTATTAACGCAAATTCGTTCATTTGTATCCATCATATGTCTAATTCCTCATTTACCTGGATTAAATGCTAAAATTATTGTTGTTCTCACACCTAATGGATTAGTTGCAGTGCCAACTGTGAAAATAAATTTTAATTTAAATGCATGAATGTTATTGTAAGCTATTTACTTCTAAATCACTACTAATATCAAATAGTATTAAAGAGATGAATTATTAGTTACTTCTCGGAATACTCTAAACAAATATCACTCGAAGGTTTCATACTTGCGATAACTTTGCGAGCACTTCTCACTATTTTCACAATAGTGAGAAAGATAATAGTGACTATAATAAACACACTAGTAAGAATAAAGTAGGTAATATTCAATTTCATATTAATATTAATACATACGATATATACATAATATAATAATAACAATAACTAAAAATGGTAACAGAATACAATAACATTAATAAGAAACATAGGCATGCGAATGAAACATTACGTGCCCTCATATTTGCATATTTTGTTACGGCAATTTAAAATATGTAATCCGAAATATTAGACAATAGTAACATATATAGCAATGAGTTTATTCCATGGAAAATGAAGTCCTGTAACTAAAGTGGAAAATACTCCTAGACTGTCCTTGTCTATTATCATGCACTACACACGCTAGTTGAAGCCTGGGGAATTCCTCTCCCGCTCGCCTTCCCTTACAAGCAGAACAAGAGTGGATTTACCCCGGTACGTTCTGCAACCCTTTTTACGCAGGAAGGGCTATCTACTTATCGTAACACCGGATGAAGTGGACCACCTAGTATAGTCGCTCGTTGCTAGGGAGATACATTAATGTACTATTCAATAATTTATCAAAATGCAGATGAACTTTCTCAAAGAGCTGCTATTCAATGCTTCTTCCAATGCTTGGACGCCTATACCTTACGTGTTTGGTCTCAATCTAGGTTATGACTCAAGCGTATGAGGAGGTCAGTGGCGGGCGGTTGGAGAGATAAACAGAGATAGGTAGGTGCAAGAGCGCCCTCGCATAGCGTAAATAACAAAAACGTTATGGACAGACAAACAGAATGTTTGGGAAGTTACCGTTCGCTATCCAGAACACTCTAGAATATTGTGTGGAAATATTCAGTGACTATATAAGCGAGCGTTCTCGCGTATCAAGTAGATAGTGAGTGAGTTTCTGGTACGACAAAAAATACTGTCCCCAAACAAGTTTGTTGACAACTGTTGTGATGTACAGCGAATGCTGTTACTGCAAGAGTTTAAAGAGGTCTTGTTTTCGACTGCGCAGAGGTTAAACTATCCGGAAGAGTAGGCTACCTCACACATATTTCATTAAGCCGCTACGTCGGGAAGAAGAAGATGAACTGATAGTAAGCATTTGAACCAGATTGCATTAGTAAAAAGATAGTCAAAATTGGAGGAACTCACAATATACTCCATCTCAGGGTATGTAGAAGTAAAATTAAGTTCTGTAAAAGGTCTCCAGATTTAGTGTTTTGGAAACTCACCACATCCTCTCTCCTAACTGCAGGGAAATCGCCGATCTTGTTTGCCAACTTCAGAGGAACGATATGGGTACAAAATTAAAATTTCCATAATTCATTGCTGAAGGAAAAATGATATATCGTACGTATGTAAGAAACGTACATATTTCGGGTGAAGAAGTTGATCAAATAAGGTAACTGTTTGGAATACGGGCAGGGTTTCCGTTTGCTAAAGAAGCGCGTTATTTTTGTGCTGAGTAAACAAACAGTAATGCTGAGCGTGGAATAAGGTAATTTGATGTAATAGAGCGAGATCACGCAACACTGAGCCCACAAACGAAAAGCTTCTAACCATCCCTCTTCATGATATTCTGCCGAGGATCTCAATAACCCTAGAACAACTACAAATTTATTTTCACTGCTAATAACCCTCAATATGTCCTTGTTTTTCCCCGACTACCCACACTTGACTATGGATTTCCTCCGCTCCACTTTCATTGCATGGTATTTACGCTTTCAAACGAAGCACCCACTGTTCCAGAGTAGTAATGCAAATAAAAGGGGCATCTCCTGAGACATCTAATTAAAGTAAATACCATCCAATGAGAAATAAAAAAATATTATGGTTTTCGTGCTCATATTTCGAAATGAGCAGAGATATCAGCTCCTCAATCTGGAAGCATTTCAACAGTGCTATTTCTTATCAGCTACGAGGAGAATGAAGGATTGTTCACAATACCACCGAAGTGAGATGGGAATGTATATCAATGATCATATCAACAGTAACGTAAATAACTCATTTTACGTATTAGGCCGTGATTTTTTCCTAATTAATTCTATTTTACATCAGCTCCGATTCAGCCAACATAATACATGTTAGCCAACGTCAAAATTGGATAGAGTGAAAATTTTATGAATTCAAATCCACTACTATTTCCAATGTTTCTATATGTACAGCTATGGAGCGCTTTAGGAGAGCAGAATACTCCTAAGCCCCCGTCGTGTTGCAGCACAGTTTACACAAGTTGATATTTCCAACACGCATCTAAGCTTATTGATAGTCTCTGCTCCGTGTGTTATCGTCTGTTGGACAATAGCTTTTGTCTTGAATCATCACTCACATTTGTATTTCGAGACACAGCCTATTTCTGTGTCCAATAGGTGATAACATATGAAACAGAGACTATCAATAAACTCAGCTGCAAGTTGGAAATATAAAGTTGTATAAACCACGCCGCACTACGGCGTGGGACTTCTGCTCTCCTAAAGCTCTCAATCATTTTTTCCACGGCTGTACCAAACTTCGTTATTTACTGATAAAGATGTCTTGTACTTTGTTAATTTGGACCGAATTGTATTATTCTTTTAAGTTGTTTTGCTATTGAGTTTAATGCAATGGCAGCTTTTGCTACAAATAAGCAAACTATAGCTGATGTTCTTGCTGGAACAATAAATCTGAGGGCGATCAAGAGACACATTTGCTAGAATTTCTTCCAGTTTTCTCTTCGTCTCTTGCACTAAACTCTGTTGCTGGCGTTTTATGTCACGACCGCCTTGAATAATTCCCACACGGAGGAGTATAGTATGAACAATACAGATCTTATATGTCGTGCTCGGGAACGAGAACAAAAAGTTAAAACGTGATTAAGTCTTCTTTCCCGTTCCCAGGATCCGAGAAAGCTTCCCGTTAATCATGAACGCACATTACATACGAGTAATGCATGTATCGAAATTTGGACACCGACGGGAGAGAGACGGATGGCTGTATTCTCCAGTATGGCATTGTTGTTTATAACACGAGAGTGGGTCCTGCCCCGTTGTAGTTCTGCATAAAAGTCATGGATATTTCAAATTGTGTGTAACGAAGAATTTATTGAAGCGATCAAGTCAAACTGAAAATGTCGAAGTACAGGAACTTCATATAAAGTATTTATGCTTCGACCGCATCGCATCATTTGTATATTTTTGATAAAAAATGATTAGGAGTTTAAGCTACACAAATAAAGTTTCATAACTTTTTAGAACTAATGGCTGCATATGAAAATTTAGATTTACAAGAGAGTGCTTCTCCTTTAGTAGAGCAACATATATATTTAGAAATACTATTTTTATTTATATGTTACTAAATTAGCCTCAAATGATGTATTCGAGAGCACCTTCTCGCAATACAGAGAGTGTTTAAGGCAAAACCGTTGAACATTTCTTGTTTAAACTTGCATAAAATAAATTGCAGTGCATATTAATGCTGATTCTGCAATCACAGAGATATGTGAAGAAGGACAAAAGGACCAGCAAGAAAAATTTAGGTCCATGAGTATTATATTTCACAATGAATACATGGAATCCCTTTTTGGAATATTATAGATATACATGTTGTAAATCCATCACATCAAATAGACACATATTATTTGAAAATATACGTATATAAAATGTCTATTATTCATCAATTAATTATACATACAAATTATTTCTCTGAATGAACAAAATATACAGCCAAAGTAAGTGCGCCATGAAAATTATCGAATTTATAACAATGGGATCGTACGTCCAGTGCGGCGTTCATTTACGTGCCAACTGACATGGAGCTGGCGTTTCCAAGCACGCTTAAAACCATCGGCCCCGGTCGGATTTGATCCCACAACCTTGGGATAAGCAGGCCAGCTTCTCACTAACTGAGCCACCCAGACCTATCTCGTGTTCATGTACGTTTGTTTTGACTTGCCACTCGCTCCCTTTGCACTTCTAACATTGACAACCTATGGTACAGTTACGCCTAACCTTTTCATCGGTGTCGAAGTTTCGCTGCCTGTTTATCACGGTAGACGCAATAATTCTATTTTAAACATCCTTTCAAAATAGTAATACATCTGTGCTTTTATACTGTGAACTCTGCACCACTTCGCAGCACAGATTAATATATAACTGCTACACAGTTTGAAGTACATTGTTAAATTTTAGCCCATCTTTCAGGGAAAGTTTTAGTTTGCAAATTAGTGCTACCCTTAAGTACGGCACCCTCTGTGTACTCAAGTCACGTGGCTTCCTTCCTTGTGAATGTATGCAAGGTTGTTTTCTCAATTTTTGCTTTCAACAGCTTTTTCTGAGAATATTTTCTGGTACAAGTAAACCATTTCCTTAGTAATATTGGAGATCGGTAAATTAAATTCCAAAATGATAAAAAGAACCTTTAAGTGCTGTGTATAGTCTACGTCGATGTTAATTACCTACTTAATTACTTACAAAAAGCCTGATAAGTTTTAAGAAAGTTAAGTACTGAGGCAAATATCTTTGTTAATGAAAAAAAAAAAAAAAAAAAAAAAAAAAAAAAAAAAAAACTTGGATAAAAGTAGATCAATGAAAGTAGAAGTTATGCACTTATATCCCGTAACACTTCCAGTCTGATATCTTAAATTAATTATAGTTAATAGTATGAGGAATTAGGAATTATAATTAATAATTATGAGGTAATCGTAATGAATTTAGCAGACTTAATATTGTTGGAATAGGGCTTTTTATCAACCCTTAAAGCTACACCTTTAATGGAATTAAGAATTTGAGAGTTGAGCGCACCTATGAAGCACATGGGGTAAACGAGGGAAAATTGGCATGCAAATTTGTGCATCTTAAAGACCAGTTTAAAGTAATGACGCGGAATTAGGAAACACTGTATTTAAATGTCATTTCTGCAGTCTCAATAGTTATTAATATACCAGGTGAGTCAGCTGCCCCTTATTCTCGAGTTTTATGCAATCCGCATTTTATAGTCCAACATGAAAACATCGACCCCATTACCAGGTTCTACCCGCGTATTTAACATGGATGTTAAACACTCGATGAAATTAGTACTAATATAGATGTTATCACATCGCTTTTTAATATATTCGTAATTAGACAGCTGATGTTTGCACTTCTGCAAATGTTCACTGGAACCAGCGAGTATTACATCCTAAACGGAATGCTGAGCTCACACGTTACTAGGTAGCTCAGTTGGAACGGGCGTAAGACTCCGAAGTAATCTGTCTGCTGTGAAGGTGGTTCGAATCATCTGCATGTACTAATCTTTTTTTAATTAATTAAACCGTGCAATCCTCACAATTTACAAACTATTATTCTGAATTTATTACAGTTTCACGGGCGATCAGCCGTGTGAGGTTTGAAAATATTGAGCTTTCGGCCATTCTAAACTCCATGGTCTTCGTCAGAATGCAGTTCATCGCCGTGAAAGCTTTAAATCTTATATTATTCTGGAAACTGTTATATTCATTTTGATTGTTTTATTTATGTTTTATGACATTGCTTGATGTTTCTTTATTGTGAACCACAATTATGTAGTTGTTTAAACACACCTATAGGTAGGTGCAATTGAAATAAGGATCATTCATACACATTTGAACAGAGAAAGCAAGGAAATTACATTGTCAGAGTTTAACATGGAAGTTAAACTCAATTTTGCACACAATGAATTATTGTGCTATTAAAAATGCAGACAACCAAAAACGATTTAAAGTATAATCTCCTAAACCCTCAGGGACTTCATAATTAGATTATTATAAATTCGATATTTACAATGCTGAGACTCGAACCTGTATCACTGGGGGTAAAGCGCAGAGGACCCGTCACAATCCTATTCAGCTATTTCGAGACTTCCTGAAAGCACGTACCACGTCCAATAGTAGGATTTGTAAGCCTGGCGCTATGCCATTGCCACCTCGCAAGTTTGCGTGCTTGATTTAGCCTTTTAAGATAGTTTTAATCATTTACTGGGCGTTTTAATATTATTACTTAAATGGCAAAAGCTGTTATGCATATTAATTGAGATGCACGATGCGTAGTTGACGCAAAAATGCAAATAAACTGTTATTTAAATACATGTCCGTTTTGACTGTACGCGTCCATGATGGATGAGGCGTGTCTAAATTTTTTCTAATTTTTGGCAGCCAATCCCTGCTCTAAGTACAAGAATCCACCATTTTCTTTTTAGCGGACGCTGTTAGTGTACTCATATGATAGGTCCACTTTTTCCGAGGCGTTTACTGAATTACGTTGCTATGTATACCCTAATAAAAAGTTTGTAAAATCGGATGGAAACCGGAATTCGCTCTCAGTATACGAGTCGTATGTTTTTGAGGTTTACTATAGCGAGAAGTACTTTCTGTCCCTTAAAGCACTGTTGCTCTCAATTTTGCGCATTCTTCTCTTTAAGAACTTCAAGCAATACATTTTAGTAAGCGCAAAACTGGATTAAGGCGCACATGCTGTTAGATGGGTGGCCTACCTTCCAAAAAAATAAGGCGCGGCTGACTCACCTGGTATATATAATGGTTCATTAATTATATATTGAAGTTACGCTATTTTGAATATAAAGACCAGTTTAAGATCATTTTTATGCAACGTTTGTTGAATTTTCAAATGCTTACAACAGTGTACGCAAAATATACAATTTCAAATGATCTAAATAATATTTTTAGAAATTGCACAATTTGTTTAATTATTGCTATCAGAAACTATGAGAAGTTCAGACACATAAATTAAAAACTCTGATGCACATATCATTTCAAGTAAAGCAATATACTGAAAGGAAGACGCTGAGAAAAGTGGAATTGAGGTTTAACACTGTGTTGCATCTAGTTATGTGGGATCATTTTATTGTAGAGCTGGTGCAACGAAACGTTGTCAATCTGTAGCATGTGCAGAAGACTATTTTTATACCGTACCGTTACGCCTGCTGCAGGGCGACAGTATCCCTATTAAGGGCTTCAGTATCCAACGTCTCGAGGTTTGCATATTGTAGTGAATGAATACAGGGGAGTGGAAGTGGCATGCGGCCTTCAATCGAGCGAGGGAACCCCACTTTATCCAAGTACTACCGAAGTTTTGCGCAGCTCCCGTTGCCAAGCTTTTGTTGCTTTACCTCTATTTCTGGAACATTAAAAATGGCCTTTATTTAGAAAATAGAATCGTAACGTAAAATTACAATATGTAAGCGAACAATACATACAAAAATATGTAACAATATGCATGTTTGTCGTTTCTTACCTAATTTTACCAAAGCATTACCAAGGAGGCATCAGTAAATTAATTCATTAACGGCCAAATTATTTCTTTTTCTGGACAAAATTAGAGTTTGAATATTATGTCTTACATTGGTTTAATAACACAGAATTGCTTTCTATTTTATTTTATTTGCCAAAACTGAAGGTCAAAATCTCCGTTCTCAAATGAGGACACTGGCTGTTAGGGATATACAAAATTACACGAATACAGTAGCATAGTTTCACGACTCAAAAATAATATAAACACAATTTTACAATGTAATGTAAATATAAAGTTTACACAGTAAACACCACCAGCACCACCACCACTACCAACACTACCACAAGCAACACCACCAGCAGCTCCAACACCAAAACCACCATCTTCATCACTACCCCACCACCACCAATAATAATAATAATAATAATAATAATAATAATAATAATAATAATAATAATAATAATAATAATAATAATAATAATAATAATAATAATAATAATAATAATAATAATAATAATAATAATAATAATAATAATAATAATAATAATAATAATAATAATAATAATAATAATAATAATAATAATAATAATAATAATAATAATAATAATTATAATAATAATAACAATAATAATAACAATGACAATAATAATAATAATAGTAATAATAATATTAACGTTAACAATAATGATGGTGATGATAATAATACTAATGTCAATAATGATAAACATAATAACAATAAACACACCAATAAGAATAAAATAATAATTTTAATATTAATGTTAATAATATAAACAATAATATAATAATTTAATGTAAGGCAATAGCGTCAAACAAAAATAATAACTAAAATAATAATAATAAAATAGAACAAAAACATTAATAAGAAACAAGGAAATGCCTATCAAACATTACGCACCCTCATGCTTGCATGGATTTTGTTACAGCAATTTACAATCTGTAATCCGTAATGTTAGGCAATATGAGCATGTACAGAAATGAGTTTATGGTAAATAAAGTAAATAATGGTAAATAAAGTCTAGTAAGTGAGGTGGAAAATATTCTAAGACTGTTCCTCTCTATTATCACACGCTACTCACACGCCAGTTATGCCTGGGCATTTCCTGTGCCGCTCCCTCTTTTACAAGCAGAACAAAGTTCACACACACCACTGACTGGATTTACCCCTGTTGTTTCTGCAACTGTTTTAACGCACGAAGGGTTGTCTACTTATCCGAGGGCCAGCTGGAGTTGACCACCTGGTATAAAGTCTCCAAGGATACAAGAACATAGCTTTATGAGTCACAAATATCACCTACAACATTATTTTATAACAATCTAATATAAATGTAAATTTTGCGTTGTGTTTTACTTTGTATGGTATGGTCCAAAACAGGTAATACATAGTGTAACATTACATTTTTATAACATGAAAGTTGCTCTCCTTTGCAGCTTTCCATTTGGAATCTTCTTTGTCTAATCTACTGAAGATGTGATTCTTATTATCACAACGAACATGTGCGATTGCAGCTACTGGTTTGCTATCTTCCTTCCTAGTATTAATCTTGGATAACCTCTTAAATGTAAACTTCTCTCCAAGAGTGGCACTGGTGTTCTATCTTGAGAGTTTGCAATCTTATAGATTATCCAGGCATTCACAATGCTCATGTCGAGCATTCTTGTAAATAATGGTCATAGCCATTTGCTTTCTCTTATGGAATCGTATTTAGACACTAACCAGTAAACTCCCTCCATGTTAGTGTTGTAGTTCCTTATTACATGTGGTTGTCGAACTAGAATTCTCTTACCTTTTTTCCCACTGTAATAACTTACATTATTCATGGCCACAATAGTCATAATTGTTGGTCACAGTTACAGGACTGTTATCATTCCATTTCAAAACAAAAATTGCAATTTCTTTGTCAAAACGGAAATCGTATGTTCCTCTCTCTTCCTTCTTCATTTCTTTGCTACTGAGCAGAGGGCACCTTTTTGTACGATTTTCTCTGATTGTGCCTGTGGCATGAAATCCTACATTTTGCAACTCAACTAAGAGGGAATAACTTGCAACAAAAGAAGTAATTATGAAAATGCACAACATGGCTGAATGGATCAGTGACTACGGAAAGGAGATTTTCAGCTACACTTGTTCGTAAACTTATTTTTTCCTCAGAAGAATTATATTGTCCTTTATCAGTATGCAGCTAAAACTTATAACAGTACCCTGAAACTCCACAAAAATTGTGTGTAAATTATATTGTCATTAGGCCAGTGTCATCATTTGAGGACGTCATTTTTATCATTATTGCATATAAAATCGTGAAAAAATTCCTAAATATAAGGTTTAGTCCGTTTGTTTAACTTTTTTTTTACAATAACATGTGTGTGCAATTTAAATCTGACGACCATGAAACTGATTATTTTATTTTTATTGCACTCTTGCATCTGACTAGGAATGCAGATTTTTTGCCAAGTATAGGATGTTGCTGTTAATATTGTTTTGAAAGAAAAATTATATACAATTGTAGAAGTACAATAAAGCTGACACTGCTGCATTTTAATGAATAAGGCCATATATTTTTTATAATTATTTTATTTTCTAAGCTGTCCTCATACGAGTAAAATGTCCATTAATGGGTTAAATAGTCCACATGAGCTCAATACCATTCCAACAAAGCCCGGCAAGTTGTGTTGAATCGAAAACTGACAATATTGGCATACGGCGGCCCACATGCGAGTGATCATATGAACACCTTGGGCTGAGAAGTTTCGATAACGTTTCATATATGATAATGTGTATCCTATCCAGCTTTGGTAAAGAAATGTTTACCAAGCCCTACAAGAAATTTGCATTGAGCATTAAAGTTGTTCAAAATACTGTGGCCTGCTTCCTTTTAGTGGTGCTTAACGCCCGCTCGTAATACCAATCGCTCCACAGCCGGTGGAAATTGGTGATATATGATATTATATTTGCAAAACTATGCTTCGGAAGGAAATTTCAAGAGCTAACCTTTGGGGTACATTCCCAGCATGTACCAGTTATGGGAACTGAAGAAAATCTGAAGGAAAAAAAAAACTCAGGGACTTAGAACGTCAATACTTCGAACCGTTTTTGTAATGTCAATCATACTGAACTGCTTGAAGACGAACCACCTATGGCTTACAGCACAGCAGAAAACTGCTGTATGCATTGTGTGTCGTACATTGAACGTTATCCACAGCGTCACCAATCTGACCCACATGTTAACTACTACGACGGAGATAATCGTGTTTCCTAGGACCATTCAAGAATCATGAACTTTCCAGGGAATATATATATATATATATATATATATATATATATATATATATATATATATATATATATATATATAGAGAGAGAGAGAGAGAGAGAGAGAGAGAGAGAGAGTGCTTTTATTTAACATTGATCTCCGATTATTAAATAATATGAATCATAGGCAAAGATTATCCCAGTAGACATCCCGGTATAATCCCCTCTAACTCCGAAAGTAAACATATTATCATGATAATTCGCATATCGAATTTCATCGCTGCAATATCTTTCACGTTCTAATTCTCAAAGGTATTCCCTATATATACCGTTAAATGCTTATTGGAAAGAGTAATGAGCCTGTCAGTTGCCGTGATGTTTATATACGTAGTTAATTATGTGCGGACGGTAATGAGGAATTTAGGCCTCAATTCCGAAATATTGGTCCTGTGAACATCATATCAGCGAAGCTTACCGGTTTCACAACTGCAATGATCGCAGGCACCTGTTTGCTTATTCTGACCAATTTTCTTTGCTTTCTCTGTGCAGAACAAGAGGTAGTATGCTTTGGCTTATGTTTGCATGTTACGTATTTTCTTCTGTAGTGCATAGAAAGTTTGATTTTCAACTACTGAATTAACAGGGGCTGTTATTTCAGGTACCTGGATTATCTGTGGCGAAAAAGAAAATGAAATTCAGGTTATTTTGCATTGTAGAGTAACAATGGAATGGATAAAGAGCTATAAGTAAACTGTGGGTAGATGGGGATGAAAAGGGTTATCACTGTAATGATGTTTTATAGTCTGACACAGATACCCAGACTTGAGTAGTTCTTATGGCAGGTGAAGAGAAAGTGGAGGTGATCAGTGGAGAACAAAACAGATTATGGTACTAGAACGTAAATGACAATATGGTGTAATTAGATACGTGATTGCGGTAGGCTTGGCCAAATAGAGCTAACCTCAAGTCATCGCATGTTTGTAGTTAGCACAAAATAAATGCATTAATTACTCTAGATAGTATAATCAACTAACAGTGTTGGCAATGATTGTTATTTGCTAAAGTAACCTATAACTACTTAACGTTTCAAGCCATATCAGGTTGTTACTGTGAGAACTTGGGTTTTAACATAAAGTTTATAGCTTCCTAACTTGAAACCATTCGTCCTTAATTATGTTTACAGTAGTGTATTCAATTAAAGAAAATGTATCGCTGGTATTCAAATATGGTACCGGGCTTAGTCTGCCGATCACCAGATTTCAGAGGAACTGCAGAACTTTCTTTTAAACAAGAAAAAATGTTATCTCGGATATAACACAATTCAAGCAGAGCAAAAGATAAATCGAGCATACCTTTAAGATTTTATTGGACTAGAATTGAGACCGCTGCCACTTTCAAGCTCCTTAGATAGTAAGTAACATCAGGAACAACTGTCAGCTTCCGTACCACCTTTTGAAAGAATGCTGAACAACGTTTTTCTCAGTTGCATCGAATATGTCCATCTCTTCTGCTGAAGAGAATCTCTATCCCTGTGTACGTCACGCAGGCAAGTTAAAGAAGTTGTCATAAGCGCTTGAGGACATACGCCACATCCCATGCAGTTACGACATACAAGTTGGGGGATCTATCTGTGAATGTTTTAAAACTCAAAGTATTGCGAGTGTTTTGAGTTTTTTAGATGTTATATCTGTATAAAGGACAGTGGTTGCAAAAACAAAATACTCCTTATGGTTAAATGTTCATAATTTGTGAACAACTGCAGGTTTATGTTCCTTATGGAATTAGAAAAACTCCATTGCAAGCCTCCGTTTGCATACATTGGGTAAATTATTTCCCGTGGTTTACTCCAATAACTTAATAATTGCATTATAAGGAGCATTTTGTATGCTGAAATATGTCTAAATTATTACAGTCGAGAAAAACGTAGCAGAAAATTTACCTGTCGGACCTAACATGAAATTCTGTCAATACATTGTTATTAAATAGTGTACATGTTTACCTAAAGAACATATGTACCTTAGAGGCTAATTAACCCATTTGTAGCAAAGTTAGGAACATTTTTGAAAAAAAAGTATGAAAAATGTTAGAAAAGGCCTCAAATCTGCAATCATACACTTACCTCTGGGTTATTCAAAAGAGAACCACATATCTGATTATGTTTGGTCTATTTTTATCCTAGTAGTAGATTTGTGATGAGGGATAGTGCGAATGATCGATTTCTGACCGAAATAACCGTCAAACAGAAAGAGAACAAGCAGCCGAAGTAAACTCTTTGTGATAGTAACGCTCTCTGCCTCTTGCTAAAGAGTAAACTATTGTGCAACATTTTGGGTATAACAGACTCTAAACTATAAGGAGTAGGCAAACGCCACATGATCAAAGCAGTTTAGAAAATTATTTTCTAAACAGTCATTCCTGTTGTGTGTTACGGAAAAAAGGGGTCTACAAAGGTTCTACAAAATCTTTGTAAGAAGGCACTCTGTGGAACAACCCCTTATGGGTCATCTGTCATGGAGCTCCCTCCGGGAAACTTCAAAGGGTGTAATGGTATGGTGGTGCCCTTGGGTGGCATACAAGCTCAAGGATCATTCGTGTAAATGGGACCCTCAACACCCTGCGTTACATCAATGAAGTCCTGGAACTGATGTAGTACTACACCGTGGTAACTGAACAATGCAAGCACACACCATGTGTGAGAATTGTCACACATTGTTATACAGGAACAGTTCACACTATGGAAAAAGTTGGCCACCGTCATTTCAGAACAATGTTATTGTGTTTGGAGGGAGAGTAAATGCACTAGAGATGTTGATCGACGTGAGCCGAGGTCGATAAGCCACAAACAAGTGAATAGGAAGTCTACGGTATAAATCCCGCCATGGTTGTCCCCTCTGACAGGGTTATTTTCGAGCCTTTCCGCAGTTTTCACAAGAGACAAGTGCCGGGGGTAACTTAACCTCAGGCCTGAAACGTTTCCTTCCCAAAATGTCTTTCCCAATTATTTAATCGTGTGTATCACTAGCGTCCACCACCTGTGGTACCGTCTGCATCAAGAACAGACGTTAAAAACTATTAGAAATAAATCTAGAGATGTGTTTGATTTCCTGCCGTATATAACAAACTGGAAAGAGCTACTGACAATTATTACTTTCTTGAATTCTGGATGCAATATAATGGAAGAGGCAGAATGGTATCCAAACAAAGGAATATCCCTAGTACATTATTCGTTCAATTTGTATGTGCAGTCCAACAGATTCTTTCTCATGACAGATGGAGTCTCCAGTAGTAAAATGGGAAAATCTGCTGCAAGACTCCCTCATATTCAACGAAAAAACCCAGTCCTCAAATAATGGGTAGCAGAAAATACGGCTATTACTGTAGTAACTTAAAAATATTTATCCTCAAGATAAAACATTATCTATAAACGCAGCTTTTATTGCTAGGAATAAAATTTGAAGATTCAAGTTCATGTTTCTGAACACAATTTTAGGGCTACTGTTGCTAAATGGTTCACAAAACCACATAAGAGCGAGTATCACGTAAATAAGTTGTGTTATCAATGGCAAAAACAGCTGCCTAAATTTGTGATTGTTCTGCAACGTATACCATTCAGTTCCGCAGATGTGATCGATTCATCCTGCGACTGCTGTATACCAAAAACCCAGGAGTTCTGTTACTAAGCTGTATGGATCTGCAGGTTCGCCTCTAGAGTAGAACTCCCAGCTCCCAGCTATTCCTAAGGCAATAAAACTGTCTGTATACGAGAAGCTTACATAAAGTAATAATACAGAAGAAACAGAACAGGCTTACAGTGCAGGGTGTCAACAAAATCCACAAAGCATGTAGTTTTGGATTTACTTAACCCTAAGGTCACTCCCACGGGCACTGTGTATCACAATGTGCTATCTCCTTCAGTATCCAGCGTAGTTCACAATAGACCCAAAACACAAACGAGAAAGGAAAAGGAAACAGCATACTACATTTTGGTTCAGAATACCCAGGTAACGAGTATATGAATGCTTATAAATGACCATAATCGATAGCAAGCTCGAAAAGTCGATTTTTCTCCTTTGAATGTAATTTGTTTGTATGTGATCAATGATATTTCTTTACCTCCTTCCAGTTCAGCTAGCATAATTCATATTAGTTGACTTCAAATTCGACAGAATAAACATTTTCATTAAAAATGAATATCCGTTACTCCTTCCAATTGCTTTAGTTGTACCAAGCTTCATTCCTTTATTAACAGCGAATATTAAACTTAGTTTTTGATGTCTGTTGATTTCAATCCTTTTTTCTGCTCTTTGTGGTTTCTGCTATTGTTCTTTAAATATGAGCTTTGAATTGCATGTAAACAAACTACATATGACGCTTCGGCTAGAGCAGCTAACGCTCAATGGATCTGAGGGAATCAGGATCTGTGGTAAGGACACACATTTGTTAGAATTTCTTCCAGTTTTATTTTCTCCAGCATGCAACTAGAGACCTCTAGTGGCTGTTTCATATGACGACTGACTTGAATAATTTATGTAGTGAGGAGTCTAATATGTTCAATCTAATATGCCATGCCCGGAAATAACGAGAAAGTTAAAGATCTACGAAGTCTTCTTTGCCGCTTCCGGGACCCCGTAAAGCTTTCCGTTATATTGTGAACCCTCAAATTATTATACAGTTATTTTAACCTAGGCGTTCTCGTTCTAGTTACCGTGAAGCAGCCTTAACCCGGAATGATAACCAGAATATTAGCAATAAGGTTAAAATACGTGCATTTACAACTTATGGGTTCACAGTTAACGTGTAGCCTTCCGAGTCCGAGGAACGGGAGACTGTCAACTGTGAACTTTTCCGTTCTGTAGTTTACACTGGGTGTCTTCATGCCACCTATTATTCAAATACGTCGCAAACTACAATCAGTAGTCACAAGCTTATCTTTATATCCACCCAGGTTTTGGGCTTTGTGGCCCTTTATGATCTCAGTGCGGAATTTTCTGACCACCTCTTCCTTGGAAGGCCAAGAATTCGCTTTCTTATAGGGCGATAATGGAGCACTGCTTAAGGATCCTTGACTTGCGTATTCGGAATATGTTGTCATTCCAATTTTTGTGATATTGTAATAAGTCTAACAGAGGTTGAAGCTGAAGTTCTTTTTATATAACTCCATTATGAATGTGGCCATTTGGTGTATCCTTCAATGAATTTCACTAGTAATTATTCGACGTTCATCTGTTCTTCTGAGTGTCCATACCTCACTTCCATATCAAAGAGTGGGTCTTGCCAGAGTCTAATAAAGGGGCATTCTGGTATGCCCCTGTACTAGAGACGGTTTCACAACATTGTTAATTATACTCACAGTCCTGTTTAACTTAATAGATTTTTCGGGAGTTTCGGGAATTTCTTCAAGAAAATATGGTTTGTAGCCAAGATAGCTAAATGCATTCTTTCTTTCTAAAAATTTATTATTAATATAAATTTTACTGTGGCTAGGATATTTCCCACAAAGCACCGCTACTTTCAATTTCATCCCCATGATATTTAGGTGATGAACAGAGTGTTGAAGACCTTCTTCATTACTTGATGGTAAAGTAAAATCATCAGCAAAGGAAAGAACATGAAAAGTGGGCTAATATACGCAGCTCTCATTCAATCACAGTACTCAACCGGACCAACGATTATTCAAGGTGTTAATTGAGATATAACTGCAGATATTTGTATTGGCAACTTAGGACAATGTAATGAACAAAATCGCACCAATATTTATTTAATTTTGCACACTAAACATTTTAGGTATTAAGAGTAATGTGTGGTTAGGTTGGTTAGTACTTACAAGCACGCGAGACACACGTAAGTCACGTGAGAGCACGGAAGTGATTGTTGAGAGGAGCAAACAGAGGGGACAACCCTTGCGATAAAGATTTGTCGAGGTCACTGTAACGACCTTTAATAACAAAGGGAGGAATGAGTAAAGGTTTTTGTGTATCCAAATTTTCAGTATTACTGTTGTCTACAACTTACACTATCGTACAGAAAGAAATGAGAAAAGAATTTTAAATACCTTTAACTAGGGATAAAATGTTCATTCTTGCATCCCTAATACGCCCACTGTTTATTTTAATTGTAACTGAGACCAAATGCTTCGTGCAAGGCTAATGACTCAGGATTACCTGGGAGCAACTCATTCATTAGGATGACAACATGTGGAAGCAAAGCAAAATGTCTATACTGACAGGCGTTCTTCGTTTCATGGCTCAGTTACGAGCGTGTAAAAAACATCGGATAGTAAATTGTCATGATTTGTGGGAAAACTGTTAGATGTAAAAAAGAATTAAAACCCTAAAGTGAAAACACATTAAGTTGCCAATTGTCAAAATATTTGCACTTATACCTGCCCCTACAATTTGAGCACTCCGTATTATTTATATTTTACTTCTTTAAGTTCAGTTAAACTACTTTAAGGCCCATTTGCCTGTTTAATGATCGGAAATCATGTACGATTTCTCAGTTAGGCAAACTTCACCTCCAGGAACTAAGGATATCATAAATTATACAATATCCCAGAATGTGTTTTCCTTTCTTTTTGTGACTGGCTGCATGTTTCTTTTAGAGCCTTTAATTACCATCATCTCTCTTTATTCCAGGGGAAGACAACTTCGGGCCGTGTGACGTATTTAAACGAAGAGCCAGCTTGTACGTTCGTGTGACGTCAGGCGAGAGCAGTGTATTGCTAGGCTGCTTAGATCAGCGGCGCATGTGTTCAGTTCCCCGTGTTTCACACCAGTTTGAGACCAGGCTTCAAGAGGTAGAAAAATTGTCAACTACATTTCAGATTTTTGCCACCCCGTATTCATTGGATGTTAACAATGTTTCTAGCAGGTTGCAAATTGAATTGATAAATTTACAGTGCGACGATTTGCTGAAGGACAAATATAAACACAAGGAAGACTTGGCTAATTGTTACAAGAATGTTCCTCAAACCAGATTTCTGAGGTTATATGCCCTTGTTGCACGGATATTATGTATGTTTGGTTCTACGTATGTGTGCGAACAATTATTTTCGGTTATGAAGCTTTCTAAGTCAAAATCCCGAAGCATATTGTCAGATCACAATCTAACATGCAGTCTTCGGTTACAAATGTGCCGTACATTACGCCCTAACATTGACAATCTAGTTAAAGAAAAGCCAAATGGCAAATGTCGGAAAATGTCCACCTAATTGTTCTGTATAGCTCTCCTCTAGCTCAGGCAAAATAGTTATAATTTCTGTTCTGTTTGCGTTATAACATGACTGTTCACATAAACTAGAATTATATATATATGGCATAAAGCCGAAATGTAATTATTTATAATCTGTGACTGTTCCGTAATTGAAACAGTCAGCATTAAGATTACGATGTCCCATATCCCATTTCCTCTTGCCCTCTGTGACGTCACACGTTCAACTGGCTTGCTCTGGGAGCATGTGTGCTAAGTGGGCTGACGTCACAGCAGCGTTACCTGTCTTCCCCTGCTTTATTCTCTCTTCTATCTCTCTCCCTCTTTACAATATAGGAAAATACACAATGCTGTCCATAAACACTAAGACGTAATATACCACGCTAAAATATGCATACATGAAATACGAATATACGCACTATAGAACAATCTTCTAAAAAAATATAGGACAAATTTACCTATGGGCCGGGAATGAAATGGTGGATTAGACAGCAAAGACAACAACTGCACAACCCAACATTTCCATCTTACATATTACTTCAGAAGACTTCAGGCGTGAACTGTGGAGAGCGGTGTTGTGCTGGCAAGAAGAGTGGTAGACTTTCCGCGGTAATAAGCTTAGAGCAGTGAATAAACTTCCAATAAGCTAGGTAACCTCCTCTCGCGTATCTCACGGGAGAAGGTGATTTTGGCTCGGCCGCTGCAATTTTACGCACGATTACCTATTTAAATGAGAACCTGCTTCTGCTTGTCAGCTGTGCGACAACCTTTTGTCGGTCCGTCACTTGCTGCTAGAAAGTGCCTCCCTAGCGCACCTTCTACTCCCTGCCCGACTTAGGATGTCCTGGTGAACGATAAACAAGAAATCGAAATAGTTTTGAAATTTTTAGCAAAGGTAAACAAGAGCCTATGGATTTAGATATCGAAATATTGTACTTCTTCGACCGTTTTATGACTAGGAATCGGAGTGTTAGGTGCTAAACACTTGGAAAATATTTATTTATATATATATATATTTAAAAATATGATAAAAGGTATAAAATATGCGCTAAAAGTAAAAAATTATGTGCTAAAAAATAACATGTTTTAAAGATCTAAATGGCCGAACTAATATAAACGTATGTGGTACTCATCAGACACCATTCTTGGAAGGAATCATCAAATATTGTAAATTTACGGTATACGACCACATGATTCCTTAAATTTTCCATTCTGAAGATTGACGATTGTCGCGAAGAAGTGTCTTGAATTTCGAAAATTATCACTCCACGTCATGAGAACTGTCTAGCATAATTATAACATGCAATGTCACTCACATCAATAATTTCTTCACGGTGCCCGTCTAACACATTTAAAATGTTACACATTATGTTAAATTCGTTATTATTTTCGAACACTTCCTTGCATTTCCTTTCTAAGCTTTGTGCCGAGGACCAGAAAGAACATTCAGTTATTTTTCCACATCCTGAACTACTTGAACTGCTTCTCTCAAAGACATTCCAACTGACTCCAATTTCTTTATGGCATCACAGAGAAGACACAGATTTGCGGAAATGTATGCTGTCATTTGTTAACATAGTGCCACTTAAAACTTCTTGAAGAATTTTTTTGAACTGTTATCTTTACAATTTAGTTCATATATGACAGTAGAAAAACCATCCAGGTTTTTTACGTATTATTGAACTGCGGCCAAACATGTTTACCAGCGAGTCACTACAGGCGCAAAAGGCAGCGAAGTGTTCGGATTTTTGTTCTGAAAAATTTCAATCCTTTTATCTGACTTGATGAACACTTGTTTTCCACTAGAAATCAATTTATCAATGTCAAGAATGTCCTAATCTCCTCACATATTCTATGCAATCCACGCACAACACATGTAACGAATCATTTTAGGAAAACTGTCTGCAATACCTGCTGGTTCCTTTTGCATATATGGTGCAGCATAATTAAAAAATAACGAAATATTGTCACATCGTACAACATTTGGCCACAATATCTGCATTGGTTAGTTAAATAATGTGGTAACAGTCACATGGTTTACAGCAGGCATGTCTTGGCAAGTCAGTAGAAAAGGTGACTTTGAAATTTCAGATTCATTCTCCAAAACCCCTATAACAACATTTCCAAGTTTCCTGCCAGTGAAATCTGGAGTTCCATTTACGCCATATTCGTTAATTAGTTGAAATGTTGCGTATATACGTCACAGTTTCTTCGTAGCACTTGGGAAGGTAATGTTTTCGCAAAGTTGACTCATTGGGTGTGTCAATATTGCATATCTTGTTAGGAATGTTTTAAACTGAGGTTGGTTTGCTTTCGACATGGGTATGTCCGCTAAAACTAATGCTCCGCACAAATCCTCAAAATATACTGAAAATTTGGAAGGTCCTGCTGAAGTACTTGGCACTGCATCATTAATAAAAGATTTTTTGTTTTGGAGGTAGTGTGGAATAGCTGCCTTATGACTGTTACCACTTAAAGTTGTATCACTTACGAAAGTTGGGCCATTATCGCTTTATCACGTGGCTGACAATACAGGATTTTACGATCACAACTTAAAGTACCCTTAAATTGTGTAGAATATTGTTGCACACGGTAACTTGCACTACTTTTCACTCTGGGCCTACTTAATCCACTGTGAACTCAAAACTGTCGATAGGCAACTTGCCAACACAACTAGAAAGTTGTATAAACTTTGTGGATTTACAAATCTTATATATTTAAACGAGCAATTCTTGTATATATATTTATTCCGCGCAACTTGGAAACGGCTCTAACGATTTCGATCAAATTTTGTATTCAGATAGTTTTGCTTTTTAAGTTCATCTATATAGGTGTAATTCCCGAAATAACGCGATTTTACATAAAAAATTACATTTTTTATTCTCGCTTCTACAGTGCAATTCTTGTATATATATTCCCGGTATTTCAGAAACGGCTCTAAAGATTTGGTTAAATTTTTTTATACATGCATATTACATTCACAGTGTTTTATCTGCTCACTTTTAGGTAACACATTCACATCCCTTTCTCTACTCAGTCTTCTATAAACAATTTTCCATAAAAAACATGATTTTGCACCAAAAACATTTTATCCCCACTTTTAAAATAACGCAAACCATGTTCTGTATGTTTGAAACAGAAGTGCTATTACATTCACACTGTTTTCTCCTCTCACTATTAGGTGATACTACTCACTCTTCTACAAATAAGTCATGCAATTTTCTGTATGTTTGAAATAGAGATGCTGCATATTACATTCACAGTGGTTTCTCCTCTCACTATTAGGTAACACATTCACATCTCTTTCTCTACTCACTCTTCTACAAAGCAGTCATGCAATTTTCTGTATGTTTGAAATAGAAATGCTACATATTATATTCATACTGTTTTCTCTACTTGCTTTTGGGTAACACACTCATAACTGTTTCTTTACCTACTCTTCTAGAAATAAGTCATACAATTTTGTGCATGTTTGATATAGAAATGCTGCATGTTACATTCACAGTGTGTACTCTACTCACTTTTAGGTAACACCTTCACATGTCTTTCTGTACTCACTCTTCTACAAACAATTCATATCATCTATACAACTTGAATGTTTGTACATATCTAACTGTTAATCTCGAAAACCGCTTAGCCGATCACTGCGTAATTCGGCACGTTTATGTATTTTTTTCATGGAGAGTTTTTATGGTAACAAGTTTACTTTACAATATATTACTTTCAAATGGTTTTTTACGTAGCACATTCATGTATCCTCTATTTACCCTTCAACATACAACTCATATAATATTCTAGGATTGAAATATAAATGCAGCGTATTACATTCACACGATTTTCTCTACTAATTCTTCCTTTACGAGACACAATCAGTCTTCTTTCGCTATTCACCCTTCAACATATAATTCATACAATTTTATATATGTTTGAAACAAATACAACGTATTACATTCATACTACTTTCTCTACTCACTTTTGTTTTACGTAACAATTCACATGTTATTCCCTATGGTTTATCAACTTCATACATACCAACGCCTATACATATCTTATGTTGAAGAGTGATTAAATTCCAAAACAGGTTGACCGATCGCCATGAAAAGTGACATATCTAATTTTTTTCATGGCGAAGGTTTTTATGCAATCCATTTTACCACGCAATGTATTACATTCACATGGTTTTCTCTACTCCCTTTTCTTTTACCTAACATACTACTCCCTCTTCTGCAAACAATCCATACATTTTTTCCATACACTTGAAATACAAGTGCAACGTATAACATTCACAAGGTCTTTCTACTCATTTTTCTTTAGTAGAACACAATCACATTTCTTTCACTACTCCCGCTTCGACGAACAATTACGAACAATTCATACAATTTTCTATATGTTTGAAACATAAATGCGTAGTACATTCACATGGCTTTATCAACCAGCTTTTCTTCCTGTAGTATTTGTTATTCTTCAACATTGCTTTTGCTTAGTGTCGCTCCGGTGTTTTAATAAAAAATAAAGAAATAGTTAAAAAAGTAAAGTAATCACAATTGGTGTCAGGAGGGCGACGAAAAGCACGATATGGAACAGTTGAAACAAATGTTAGCCAAGATGGACATAATGGGAAATGAAATGAATTCCGGAATGCGGCAGAGGAAACAAATATGAAAACCGCATTGGAAAAATGTAAACTACGGAATAGAAAACATGGGAACAAAAATGGAAGCCAAATTGAAAATGCAATCTCCGAAATGGAAAAGATGAAGACGGGAATTCCAATATGAAGACAGGTCTATTGGAGAATACTAACGAGCGACTGGCTGGGGTTAAGGAAGCCATGGAAGAACTCGACGGAAGTATGAAGGACCTTGGCCAACGTGTTAACGTCCTGGAGTCAATCACAGCAGCAAAGAACTGAACTTCATAATGGAACAAATGCTCGATGAAAACCTCAAACTGGGTGGATATCTATGGGGGAGGCCTGCTTTCAGCAGTATACGTTTTACAGCTGAAATGATGGTGTTTATGAAATATTTTTATTTATTTCTATATCTCTTGTATCTCGTACTTTACTCTTAACATTTGCGACTAGTAGTTTTATTTAGTTAACGTTTTGCCTTTCAGGTTTATCTAAATAAGTATCTTTTCCCACAAGAAACAAGATTTCACAAAAACAGAGGCGAAAAACGCCGAGCGCAGCTCGGTCGCCCAGGTACTAATTGACTATACAGTTTAATAGGTGTCAGCGTATATACTAGCTGGGTTGTGAAGCAATAACAGGTGTTTATTTATTTCAAGCATAGGGTAGTGGAAGAATTCCCGTTCTTGTCTTGCGAGCTCATGTAGCCAAAGAAAGTAGGATGGTTATATTTTCTTCAAGCTGAAGGATACTGTAGCTGACCAGGGATGGTATATTGGTTTCCTTTTGAATACTACAAGGTAAATTGAGTCTCTACTAAAAATTTGTGCTGGGTAAATTGAGTCCCTCCTAAACTTTCAAGGTAGGTAAATTGAGTCACTCAACCCATAATTGTGACAATATTTCCAATAATGATTAACAAATTGCGTCATCTGGCATATGTAATTGAGCATTAAAATTGGTAGTGACATGTTAAAAACTAATTCCGCTGCTGCTTTTGTGCGATTTTCTGTAAATATGTGAAAATTATTTTTAAAAGGCTTCCTTCCTGCGACTTTTGTGTAATTTATGTAAATATCCGAAAATATTTATTTACATAAAGAACCAGAAGGTGTGCATTATTATGTGCAACAAAACTTACAATATTTGGTCCAGTGCAAATATCCACATCATTAAACTCAGTTTCAAGTTCATATTAGGATGCACACAAAATATGTATTTACCTAAAATTCCAAGCCCTATTTATAACAGTGTTTTAATTTTGGCTTTTACCTCTTTGTTTGATATATTTATGTATATTTGCTTTTTACTAGTATTTTTATTTTGTATTGAAATTTATTTCCGGCTTTTACCATGATAGACCGTAGTCCAGTTGGTAGCGCGCTTGCCTCTAGCGCGGAGGATCCGGGTTCAGCATGGGGATTTTTCCCCCGCTGGGAGATCTGGTACGGGGTGCACTCAGCCTCGTTAGGTCCCGGGGGACCAATTGAGGATCTACTTAATGGAGAAGTAGCGACCCCAGGTTGAGAAGGCCGTATAACTGGCCGGGAGGGCTCGGGGCGCCGACCATGTCCCACCCTCCAGTATTGCACCCCACCAATGACGCTTGTAGTGGGCAGAGGTGGGGGACGCAGCGGCTGGGCGGCAAGCCTTGGCCCTTCATGGGCTGTTGCGGTGAGTTTTAGTTGGCTTTCACCATGATCCATGTTATAAGGGCACTGATGACCAAGTAGTTGAGGTCCTTTAATCCTACATCATCATCGTCTCCGGGGTAACGATTGCGCATACACGGGTTAAAGCACAGTCTACTGCCATATGTCTTCGTCAAACTTCCTATGCTTGCAAATTACTCCGTCACTCCAAGCATCACATGCACAGTTTTTCTAGGATAAAATTGATTGTCAGAAAATAAGCAAGTCGCCCAGTGCATATTGACGTGTGCAATTTTATTTAAACATCACTTAATTTGCTTCACACTTTAAAATACTCGCAATACAGACAACTTCTCTATCAGGTTGAGCTATGGCGCTGCACAGCACTTCAACACTAGTTGTGTCTCACAATACAGTTAAATCCTACCGAGTGAACTGGCGCCGCGGTAACGTGTGCAAATCACATTCAGGAGATTCAGATTTGATTCCCGGCGACAACCCACACTGACTCTCAGGTTTTTCCTGATTTCTCCTAGTCAGTGGGCGAATCTTAGGGTGGCATCCCTTCCAACCAGAACCGTTCTACCTTCCATTACATGCACCCAACATTTCCTTCTTTGTCGCCTGTTTCAGTGTTGTAGGACCAGGCGACGGTGTTCTGTGGGTAGCGGCTAGAAGTTGGATGTGCGCTTTAATGACGTTTCTTCCCTGGCATCGCACGAGACTGCAGTCAGCACCCGCCTCCGCTTGGGGTTAGGGGACTGTAAACAGGGCTCGAGCGTTCGAACTGAAAATGTTAGGGGCCCTGTCGATGCGTCCGCCCACCGTCATCCAAATTGGTCATCCTTTGGGTTCCTTCTCTTATCTCTTCATCCCGGGGGTCAATGATAGAAGCAAAAAGGGCCGTGTGGCCCACTTGTGGTGCTCTGATCCAGTTGCGGTGGGCCCTTCAGTTCGTCCAGACTTTTGCCTTTTCAGTTGAATAAAGCTGCACTGAGCGTTGATGGGGATTTAAAATCGCTTTTTACCTCTGTTAAGTAGCGCTGGAAACGTTATCCACAAAATTATCGCCCTGATTTGCATTTTTTCGAAGGACCAACTTTATATTCTGGGTATAATCATATAGCTACGTAACTAATTATATACTGGCACCATAAAAATTCCTGTATCGATTTTCATCGCTCCTACATCCTCCACCACACTTCGGTCCATGAAGATAGATTTTAAATTCATCTTGTAGATACTACATATTCCACATTCCAGTGCGCTAGGCTGAAGTTCACATTTTCCAAAAACATACACATTAGAAACACGGTTTTGCATATGTAACATGCTCTGTATTGCTAGAGCACTAGAGATTATTGCGATAAAGTATTATCTCTTGTTTAACTATATCCAAATACGAAATATAATATCGAAATGGGATTCTGCAGCAAGAACTATAGCTGAATTACCATGTGTATGAAATCAAATCAACTCAGAGTTCACCACAGATGTGTGCACGTGTCTGTCCTGCTGTCTGTCCTGCTGTCTGTCCTGCTGTATGTCCTGCTGTATGTCCTGTTGTCTGTCTTGCTGTCTGTCTTGCTGTCTGTCTTGCTGTCTGTCTTTCTGTCTGTCTTGCTGTCTGTCTTGCTGTCTGTCTTGCTGTCTGTCTTGCTGTCTGTCTTGCTGTCTGTCTTGCTGTCTGTCTTGCTGTCTGTCTTGCTGTCTGTCTTGCTGTCTGTCTTTTTGTCTGTCTTTCTGTCTGTCTTTCTGTCTGTCTTGCTGTCTGTCTTGCTGTCTTTTTTGCTGTCATTCTTGCTGTCTTTCTTGCTGTCTTTCTTGCTGTCTGTCTTGCTGTCTTGCTGTGTGTGTGTCTGGTGTGTGTGTGTGTGTATGTGTGTGTGTGTGTGTGTGTGTGTGTGTGTGTGTGTGTGTGTGTGATGACTAATGCTTAGAGATTACCAATAAAGGCACTTTCCTTCTAGCTTGCCAGTATTTGGTGGTAATGTCAAGATATATCTTCAAAGCTTGGCATAATTCAAGATATTCCATATTCATAATTTCTTCTCTGGTACATAGTAGGCAGTTTGATCAGGTTGACAGGACAATCCTATAGAGATGGTTATTCGATCATGTCCAGTTATAAGACGAAATGTGGCAAAAGCTGATTTTCTTAGTAATTTTTCGGTCACATGTAACTATCGCCGTGCAATATTCAACGGAAATTTTCTAAATGAACGGGGTAATGTGTTTGCTACTGCAGGGTATTTTCACAAATTAATATAAGTCAATAAGGTACAGTCATTCTAAAACGGAGGCTGGACTTTGTGTTCCTTTCGGGCTCTAGTGGAAGACATAAAGCAGCTCTCTTAGCAATATTCCTCACTGCAGATGTACAGTTAGTCAGTACACAGTGTTGGTAAAGGTATGTCCAATTTAAGGCTCTCAGCAGGAGAGCAACCATAGGGGCAATATCAACAATGAGATTCTAAAGCTTTGAAGACATAACTATCACATACGTATGAAGTGGGCTTTAACTATAACTGTTAATAATTCCTGTCCAAAGTTAGTTTTACACCTTTGTTTCATTTGAATCAGGGATAAAATGGCCAACAAAACATAGTTGAAGTTTAAAATGGATTAACTTCTAGGTTAATGAACATTGATTTTTTGTCAGGGTATATCAAATACAAAGTGTGCGGAAGAATGTAATAAATTTTAATATTCGCATACATATCATCTCAGACTTGAATCCCACAGTCTAACGTATGTATGTAAACGTATGACGTATGTGCAAAATGAAACCCACAAATACTTATTAAATTGCTAGTTAAAATTCTACTCGTACAGATTTCTTGGGTCAATGCTCTGAGGCAGTAACTGCATTTATCGGCATGAAACTTGAAACAATTTAAACACAAAACCAAAAGTTGTTAATTGCTATGTTATATTAAGTAGATTGCAACAACAAGAGCCGTAAGCATGCGAAAGAACTGATATTACAATGGTGATCGTTGTTGGAGAGAGAGAGAGAGAGAGAGAGAGAGAGAGAGGGGGGGGGGCGAGGGGAGATGGAAGCGGAGGTAGGTTGACCCACTGAATATAGCCCAAAACACAGTATAATAATTAGTCATTTCTTCCAACTAAAAAATGGAAGACTTTAACACAACCTATGTTTAAAATGTAAAAATTGTTTTAAAATGGTTTCAATTTTGTCACTTATATTACTGCTCACTCGTTACAGCTTTGCAACTAACTCAGTGGGATATAATGAACATAATCTGTAAGATTATTCCACTCTTGCCGGATTATCACCTCTTGGCCGTGATATTAAAGCTTTGCTTATATCACCTCCTTTTCTTACATTTCTATAAATCTGAAGTATGCATGTTCAATGAAAACAATTAGCAGGCCATTTAAAACCGGCAGTCAAACGATTTGAGAAATATTCTAATGAGAATGTTGATATTTTAATTGAAGAGATGAAATTAAACAACTCTGATCTTAAATATAGATGACCTAGTTTTAATGAATCGCCTACTATCGCAAGTTCCTTCATTTATATTAATAATGTGTAATTCCTCATTTCCCTGGATTAAACACCAAAATTATTATTGTTGTTCTCACAGCCTAATGGATTAGTTAGTGCCAACTGTGAAATTAAACCTTAATTAAAATGTATGAATGTTATTGTAAGCTGTTTACTTTTAAATAACCATTAATATCAAATAAATGAGTTATTAATTATTTCGCGGAGCAGTCTGAAGAAGTACCACTGGAAGCTTTCATATTTCGGATAACTTTTCTCGCCCTTCGTGCTCGTAAAATTATCATCAGATCAAGACCTTTCGTGGTAGTACTACAGATAATCAAGTGTTGAACTTTTTAACTATATATCAGGAAATTTATATGAAGGCATTATCATTACAATTTCTATGGGATTGTAATATTCATTACTTTATACATAAAACAATCTGTTATTGAAGCTCAAATTTGATCGAATGTTCCAGCCAAATATGAGTATGTCCTTTGTTATTCTGAAACATGTGGAGTAATAACTTTCAATATTGAGGAAATCGATGATGAATTTTGGGAAGCTATTAAAGTCCAGAAAAAATACTTTTAAGACCCTCAAAAAGGTCTCATTTTAATATTATAATTCTACTAAGACGTTGCTGCAACAACCCCAATTTTAATGTGGAAATTCTGAGCCAGGAAATTAAAGAGGTAGGAGTATAGTGTCCCAAATTGGTTCCCAAATTCCCAAGTTACCGACCAATTTCGTTTAAAATGTTTTACCTTTATAGAAAGTAATTTGAACCCAAAGAAGCATTTTACAAAAGAGTAATTTCAAATATTAATTAGCTGCAATGACACAATGTTGTGATATTTACAGAAAATACCTATATAAAATGTGTCCATTTCTGAAGAACAAATGTTATCCATTACACATTTTATTAAACGCCTCCGTGATTATAGCAATTCATATGACATAAATAAGCAAACCTTATGCGTGTAATAAACCTTCGAAGAAGCAAATTCCCAAGGAAATGAAATTTTAACGGTACAAGCAAACAGCAGTTACTGTGGATAACTCGAGGTTAAACGTCCTCGGGTCTGTACCATTTCAATTCAACTGCAAGTTTATTACATTTTGCATGTTTATAAAATATGTTCTGCAGTTTCAGAATGCCATTAAGATACAATTAATGTCTTACGCTGTAAAGATAAATGTGAATAAACTGTTGTAATGGAATACTGCTTTTATCACATTAAAATTGCGCAAATCAACGTATTCATGGTACTTTCGCATTCATACTCCATTTAGTAATGGCTTAAATCAAATGCTTCCCATATCTGTGCTTTCTTTAGGTGGTAAGGATATCGATCACAGCGTGCCATGCAACCTCGCTTCTGCTTATTAATAACTTTTTAATTACTTTAAGAACTGAAGGCGTACCTAGTTCCCCGGAACAAGCGCCTTCGTAGCGCAGGTTGCCTAGCAGTACGGCGCGATCCAGTTATGGGGTACAATGCAAGCTGGAGCGACTCCAAAAGCACTAAATCAGCAGTTTCAAAGCTGAGGTTTTGCCTCGAGGCTAGAAGGAAACAAGATGATGTGCTACTAACCTTTAAATATGAGCACAATTGTTGCAGGTGCTGGCGGTTCCAGAATTGGTACATAGAAGTGCCACTCCTAGAGTACTGCTATGGGCATACATCACTGGGGCAGTTCACAAATGCTTCCTGAACGTCACGGGGTTCGAAATGGGGAAAATGTTTAAGAAATGCCTCTGTCTCTACTCAAGGACAAACACATGCTCGATGTTTACACTACCAAACCAGATTCCGATCGACTTTCCCATTGTACCTCCAAATATCCTCAATCTTATCATCACCAACAGCCTGTAAATTCAGACAGTTTCTGTCATATGTATGGATGATGCTACTCAAGTTCGAATTGGAAATAGCGAATTTATTGCTGTTACCGGACATGTTTCTTAATCGTGGAACCGAATCTTCTCGAGTATAATACATTTGTTTTAATAGAACTGCTGAGCATATCGGTGTCATGGTACAAAATAAACACGTAACATAAAAAGGAAGGTGAAACCTTCAATATCGTGATGTCTTGTCTGTCACGGCAGGCATTCCAGCACGTCGGCGAATGACTTATTGTGCGTCAGACCTCGGGAGGAAATATGATATGAGAGTATCATAAAGCGGCCAAAAGGCATCACAAGCAGAACTAATACGGTGAGTCCCTAACAGGTGCAGGTAGTTCGTCAGTCCGACGGAGTTCCAAGTCCATACAGAGAGTCCACAACCAGTCAGGTCCGGCTGATCAATCAGTTCCCCTGGCGGACGCCCAGTCAACCACGGCGTCTCCCCTCAGCCGAACACCGTATTTTCAGAGGGTGAGCTCCACCGCAGTGTATCCTACCGGCGATCCCTCTGACACTTGCAACTTGAAAAGACCGGATAGGGTGAGAATGAAATTAATTAAATGAAAGGGGGTGATTCGGGGATGTAATGTAAATATCTTTCCCAGCATTCCCCCGAGTGACCCGGGGACAATCCCCGAAGAAATCCAAGGTTAGGGGTGTTGACCGAGGGAATCGAACTCGCGACCTCCCGAATGCGAGCCACAGACGGGCCATCCCGCTCGGTGAAATAAGCCACACTATATTCAAAACAATGTTTGGATTTGAAATCTGTGCTGGTGATAGACACAAAGCTCAAGAAGAAGAAAATGTAATTTCCAAGAGCGATGTTTCCAACACAAATGTAAATGCTCGCGTCTCAGTATTACCATAATGGGTTTGCATTCCTTCACTCTACGTTATTCTATATTCTACTTTTCTCAGCGATACACAAGGGCCGCTTTCGATGTCTTCCATTGCACTGTTTAAAGCTTAGAACACCACATCAAATTGCAAGATCCAAGGGGAGTAGCTGATAAAGCTTAGCAGCTCACTTCTACGAGTAAATATACCACAAGATAACATAACCTATCCGCAGTGCAGATGGGCACAAGGACAGCACAAACATTTCTGAACTTCGCAGGGAAAGGAATGTAAAACCGAGTGCAAGTAAATATGTTTTAATCTGCAAAATATCAGTACAAAGGAATGGAAAAAAAAAAAAAAAAAAAAAAAAAAAAACACAAAGCAATTTCGTTGCACACTACTAATTAAAGATGTTATCACTTCATTGCGCTAACAAAGAAATTGCGTGCCAAAGTTTCACTTTTTCATCCCATTGCTTCCCACAAAACATAAAGAATTATATCTGGAAGTGGTTGGCTTGTAAGCATTTCTCATTATGATATTTCACAATAGTTCATAGGATTTCTCCCCACAGCTGTTTTATTTTAAAGCTTTTCACTGTTATTATTGAGTAGGTCCATTGCAATGTGAGTACAAACGCATCTATTTATTTCAATAACAGTGCAAAATATATCAGTGCAGACACATTCATAGAAGAATCATATCGATAAACTAACGCTTTTCGTTCAACATAACACTTTTCACAGCCCTAACACACGGCCTTAGATCTTAGCCTATATTAAAATTAGTCTCTCTATGAAATTGCTAGCTTTGCATTTGTGTTTCTTTGATTACTTCTGAATGTCGAATCACCCTCTCTCCCTCTTTGTCTCTCTCTCTCTCTCTCTCTCTCTGTCTTTCTTTCTCTCTCGTTCGTTTCTGATGCAGATACCATAGTTTGTTTAGTTACAGGATAAAATGCCCTTGTCTTTATGCTTTAATAGCAGCATTGCTTATATTTACATTGGCCGATAAGTTTGGTAAGCGCTCTGGCAGTGGCATGTTCCTATTAGATTTCTACAAATTCAGGGCAAACAAATATGGCATACGCTGTGTGATGTACGATCTATTTCTCCCACTCTGTATTCACAGAAAACCAATGAAAGCCATATCAGGAGTCAACAGATACATCTGGCAAAAATAACCACGTTTTGCCACATCTTGTCAAAGCTTCGATTCCAGTTGATACGCGATATTTGGTATTCTGTAGCTTTGTAACAACGGCTTGTCTGAAGAGGAAGAAAATTATGGTTAATAATAAGGAGACCGTGGTTTGCACCACCACCTATTACCCACACCACCTGCCACCACCACCACCACACACAGCGGTACCACAACCACCACCACCACCTACACCAATACCACCACTACCAACACTAACATCACCACCATCCACACCAACACAACCACACACGGCGGTACCACAACCACCACCAGCTACACCAATACCACCACTACCAATACTAACATCACCACCACTCAGACTAACGCCACCACCAACAGCGGTGCTGCAACCACCGCCACCACCGTCTGAAAATGGATGCTCTTTTGGTGTTTTTTTATCTTGAGGAGTAATGGTAACAATGTTCTTACCAAGTAAGTTAAAGAATTACTGTTGATGGTTTCCAATAACGCCTTGTTGTGATAAGCGCTCAGCAAGGGACATTGTTGGCGCAGGCATGTAGACGTCCATTATATCAGGGTATGAATAGTACGCAGTAGCGAAACGCTTATAAAAATAAGAAATAAATTAGGACAACATGCGATTTGGTGGTGGTGAAAACATACAAGTTAAGTTATATTAGAATGGTTTCGCAAATGCAACTGCTCCAAAAATAACCATGCCTATAGTTATACTGTTATAATTTAACGGTAGTCCAAATTCCTCAAAATTCTTGTACTTTTTATGTGGTTCCACAAGCCGTGTGTGGACAATATTTAGGAGGTGGCATCAGAAACTGAAAAATTCAATACCATAGCCGGGATTTGAACTACGGATCTTCCGCTTATCGAGCGGCCGCTTTAACCACTAAGCTACCATGGCCAACTTGTCAGTACAACATTAAACTTCCCAGCTGATTCGTACTTTTTCCCGGTTAACCAAAAGGAAATCTCACATCAGAGACAAATACCCCAACTTATGTGTTTAGGAGCACCAGCAGTAGCTTGTTGGCATAAATAAATAATAATTACCATCTAAAGTTTACTTAAACCAGGGACATAAGGTACTTACAATTGTAAGTTGCCCTTGGGGTATTTATCTCTGTTGTGAGATTCCCTTGTGGTTAACCGGGAAAAAGTACGAATCAGCTGGGTAATTTAATGTTGTACTGACAAGTTGGCCATGGTAGCTTAATGGTTAGAGCAGCCGCTCGATAAGCGGAAGATCCGTGGTTCAAATCCCGGCTATGGCATTGAATTCTTCAGTTTCTTATTCCACTTCTTAAATGTATAAATTTCGGGTTGACTGTTGTCTAATCCATAACGTTAGGTACTTTGGAATTTCTATGTGTGTCCAAAACACTTTAAAAACGTCAACTTAAGAAGCAGAAATTTCTTCAAATATTTCAATTTCCTCTATGTACCAGGCGAGTCAGCCGCCCCTTAGTTTTTTAAATGTAGGTCACCCATTAAACGGCATGCATGGTTTTAGTCCAGTTTTTCGGTTACTAAAACGCATTGTTTGTGACTCTTAGAGAGCAGAATGCGAAAAATACAGAGGAACAATGGTTTAAGGGACAGAGCGTACTCCTCGCTAAAATACACCTTAAAAAATGACTCATTTATAGGGAGCGAATTCTAATTTCCGCCCAATTTTACAAACTTTTTATTAGAGTACACATAGCAACGTAATTCAGAAAACGCCTCTGATAAAATAAACCTATCATATGAGTACACTAACAACATCAGCTAAAAAGGAAATAGCGGATCCTTGTACTTAGAGCAAGGGTTGGCTGACAAAAATTAGGCAGAAATTAGGAACACGCCTAATCCACCATGGACCCATACAGTCAAAACGCACATAATATTAAATAACGGTTGATTTAAATTTTTGGGTAAACTACGTCTAGTGCATCTCAAATAACATGCATAACTGCCTCTTCCATTTAAGTTATAACATTAAAACGCCCAGCAAAGCACTAAAGCTGTCTTAAGAGGCTAAATCAGGCATGAAAACTCGCGAAGTGGCAATGACGTAGCACCTGGCAAACATGTCGTACTGTTCAACTCAGAACATACTTCAGACAAGTCTCCAAATAGCTGAAGAGAATTATGACTGTGTCTCATGCGCTAAACCTAGGAACACGTGCTCGCCTCTCGGCATTGTACAATTTTTTATGCCCATTAAAACTTGGAAACCGAATTCACAATAATCTAATTATAAAGTAACTGAGCGTTTAGGACATTATAACTGAAACCCTTTTTGGTTGTCTGCATTTTGTGATAGAACAGGTATAACGATTTCTGCTTCTAGTGTGTTATTATGATTGCCGACTCCCTTTAATCTCCACACGTAAGCTGTTCCATGATATTTTGTGCCATTACTTCTCCATGTGTTCGAAAGACGAGTACATTGATATGCTTTTGATCTATGGAGAAACAAAAGCCAATGCACAAGCAGCTCAACAGCTATACCAGGAGGGATATCCTAATAGACGACAATACCATAAAATGGAAATAAAACAATTACAAATTAAAATAACAGCTTTTAACATAATAATTGTACAGCTAATCTCATTTGTGAATATTACACGGTAAAAAAATAGCACATGCAGGGGAGTCAGATCACATCTATGCCAGACGGATCACTTACCAATCGGGCGCTCATAACTGAGTTACCTAGTAACGTGAGAGGTAAACTTCCCGATTAGCGTGTAGTATTCGCTGGTCCCAATGAACATTTGTAGAGGGGCAAACGTCAGCTGCCTAGTTATGAATAAATTAACCCTTTAATTGACAAGTCATTGTGCTACATATGACGTTCTTCCTCTGGTTCCTATCTTGTCCCTTTTGGAGGCACCTTAGCTGCTGCGATTCGAATAGCCGTGATAGTTAAGACGACACGCAATGGACTGTCCAGACATTCAAAGCCGAACGTCGCGAGTTCGAATCCCAGAAACTGCAGTAAAATGTGCCCATGGTAAAGGAAGGGGAGAGCTCAAGTAAAGTAATCGGTTTAATGGCACACATGGAAGCTGACGGGGTTACACTAATGAACATATGTTTATCGCATAAGAATTGAAAGTGGTTTCATAAATCAAACGCAACGTTCATGTAACCAACCACCAGTGCAACATAATGCACGCCTGGGGATTACACTCTGCGCACAGTGGAAGGAGGTAAACCCAACCTTCCCTCTTTCGCAAATCCTGGACATCGCTGGGTTAGAGTTACTCGACATTCATCTTCCAGGATAACGGAAAATGCCGATAAAAACATTATAGCCAGGTAGTTCACCTCAACTGAGATTCGAACCCGGAATGTCCTGAATACGAGGCAGACACGCTACCGCCGCTCACGACAGAGGTGGACATTTACACATTTAATGCGTACTTGTGATGGTTACGCAGGTTAGCCCAATATAGTACGGGATTTACGTTTTATTGCGTTATATTGGTATAATATTGAAGCTACATTAATGGCAATAGCTTCTGCGAAAAAAGCCTTTGAAATGTGGTAGCAACGTATATTTTCCACAAAAAATTAGTGGCGTTTCCAATGGAACACTCCGGTACTTTAATGTGTTCCACGTAAATCTGTAGAATGTTCATGACATCGAGTATATAAAAGTCATTATACGTGTAAAGCAACTGCTGCAGGAGCTGTTGAACGGTTAATGGTGGAAGTCAGTTATATTCTTACAGGAGAAAGGATGCTGCATCTCAGATAATAGAAACTCTTGTATTGAGAACCTCAAACAGAAATACATTTACCCAAAGAAAATAATATAAAAGGCACTACAACTCGGGAAGTTATTGTAAAACATTTCTAAATTGTTACGCACGTGTCTTGATAGCCAGAATTGACTCATACCACAGAGGGTCATTAGAAGTAGTGAATATTTCTTTTAGCAGTATTTAATGCCCATTTTTACTACCTACATCACCACGAATAACATCAACAAAATAAGTGAAAAGGAAATTTGGAAACGAAATATTCTAGGCCTATGTTTAGAGTAACTCTCCTGCACTTGCTAGTTATGAGGACTGAAGGAAACCTGAAAAAACCTCAGTGTGGAAGGACGGTTCTGGCGTGATTTGAACCGCAGACCTCCTGTTTAAGAGTCCGCGCTTTTCATGACCTGGGTCAACCGTGTTGAAGTAATGAACTATATAAGTAAAATTTTGTCTAGTAGCGCTTCCCCTATCAGCAGTTCAAACGTCAAATCTACCTTTACAGACATGTTTAAAGCTGCTAGAATTTCAAATTTCTGCATACCCTTGATGCAACAATAGAATATTTCACAGAAACTAACTTCGTAATTACGTAGAGTTTTCGGTCATTCGACAGAGTCAGTGGAATATTCGACTTCAAATTTTATCTGAAACGCTTGTGCTGTCTAAGTGTAGGCTTAAGTTACTCTCCTAATAGAAATTTTGAGATTTCTGAATCTTTATCGACGGTAATCTCATTCGGGCTTTCTATTAGTCAAGAGCATATTAAATCTCAAGGGACATTTTATTGACTGTCTCAGGATTAAGATAAAATGTATAAAGATTACAAGAAATTAATACAATAAAATATTAGTTAACTTAATGAATTAATCGATGAAATTGCTACCACATATCGCTCTTGTTTCTCTTTGTGTCGTGGTATTTTGGCTAAGCTATTTGTAATATCAAAGCGGAAAAACAATGACAACCATAAACAAATTAACACTAAGCTAGGGAGGTGATAAAAATATAGGATAAATAGTCATGATTGGTTAAAACACATCATTTCGTAGCGTCTTGTTGGTCAATGGTAGTATGACAGGAAGAAATAGTCTGACGTGATAAGCTCATGTAGTTAGCTGCAAATGTGTTTTTCACAAATATCTCACGCTTGTACAGAAGATTCATTGTTTTGGCATCGAGAACATCCCAATTATTTTAACCAGTAATAATGAGCAATACTTAAGAATACGTTTCCAGGCCGATTTCCGGCGTCACTACAGAAATTTTTCATCCAAACTACACTGAAATAAATCATATTCGCACTTGAGAATTAAACCATTCAGTTGGTTCAGTAGAAAATCCAATATAACCTGTCATTATGCCAATGCAATGCATAGAATCCGATATGATTGGTGGTTTATCGAGCGTAATAGACAAGGAAGGTTATGTAACAGTAAACGATGCACTGTATTTGTTTTGTAGCAGTGCACACCGGCAGTTTTCACCTGGTGTTTACGTTATGACTAGGCTTTGGTCTCGGTTGCATGTGGTCAGCATTCAAATTATGTTTGCAGGGAGGTTTTGTGACGTGACACACGTTAGTTAGGAACAGTACAGTCGCGTCGCCTTATAAATAGGTTGCTGTATATACCTACCTCCCCTTCTGTCAACAAATGTGCAAATACAATAAAGTATCCTGTTTAAGAGTCCGCGCTTTTCATGACCTGGGTCAACCGTGTTGAAGTAATGAACTATATAAGTAAAATTTTGTCTAGTAGCGCTTCCCCTATCAGCAGTTCAAACGTCAAATCTAGCTTTACAGACATGTTTAAAGCTGCTAGAATTTCAAATTTCTGCATACCCTTGATGCAACAATAGAATATTTCACAGAAACTAACTTCGTAATTACGTAGAGTTTTCGGTCATTCGACAGAGTCAGTGGAATATTCGACTTCAAATTTTATCTGAAACGCTTGTGCTGTCTAAGTGTAGGCTTAAGTTACTCTCCTAATAGAAATTTTGAGATTTCTGAATCTTTATCGACGGTAATCTCATTCGGGCTTTCTATTAGTCAAGAGCATATTAAATCTCAAGGGACATTTTATTGACTGTCTCAGGATTAAGATAAAATGTATAAAGATTACAAGAAATTAATACAATAAAATATTAGTTAACTTAATGAATTAATCGATGAAATTGCTACCACATATCGCTCTTGTTTCTCTTTGTGTCGTGGTATTTTGGCTAAGCTATTTGTAATATCAAAGCGGAAAAACAATGACAACCATAAACAAATTAACACTAAGCTAGGGAGGTGATAAAAATATAGGATAAATAGTCATGATTGGTTAAAACACATCATTTCGTAGCGTCTTGTTGGTCAATGGTAGTATGACAGGAAGAAATAGTCTGACGTGATAAGCTCATGTAGTTAGCTGCAAATGTGTTTTTCACAAATATCTCACGCTTGTACAGAAGATTCATTGTTTTGGCATCGAGAACATCCCAATTATTTTAACCAGTAATAATGAGCAATACTTAAGAATACGTTTCCAGGCCGATTTCCGGCGTCACTACAGAAATTTTTCATCCAAACTACACTGAAATAAATCATATTCGCACTTGAGAATTAAACCATTCAGTTGGTTCAGTAGAAAATCCAATATAACCTGTCATTATGCCAATGCAATGCATAGAATCCGATATGATTGGTGGTTTATCGAGCGTAATAGACAAGGAAGGTTATGTAACAGTAAACGATGCACTGTATTTGTTTTGTAGCAGTGCACACCGGCAGTTTTCACCTGGTGTTTACGTTATGACTAGGCTTTGGTCTCGGTTGCATGTGGTCAGCATTCAAATTATGTTTGCAGGGAGGTTTTGTGACGTGACACACGTTAGTTAGGAACAGTACAGTCGCGTCGCCTTATAAATAGGTTGCTGTATATACCTACCTCCCCTTCTGTCAACAAATGTGCAAATACAATAAAGTATCTCTGAATGAGTCGTTTGAAATCTGGATCGGAGCCTAGTTATGACCTATCACAATGGTCTGCCGCGCACTCTGCACTTTGCTCCAGTTGTGTAGCACTGTAAAAAATTGTAATGTAAACCGTTTAATTGTTTATAAATGCTTCAAGCTAGATTAACTATTCTTAGTAATTTTTGTTCCATTTGACGAGATGTTTATAATTTCATGATCAGTTATCTTGCAAACTATTTAAGATTCAGACTGAAATTTATCCAGGATATAAATGTATGCCTTTGCAGATAACAGACCCAATTGTAACCAATAATATGGCGTATTATGGAGGATGGAATATTTTATATTACTTCCATTAAAAGTGTCAGTAATTATATCTTTCAAAACACAACCAACCATCCTATTAACACCAAAGTAGATTGGCAGCACAATTCGGTATTTATAATTATAACCCAAGTTTGCATTTAGCTTCCATTCAATTATTTAAAGAGACGGAACATTAATACCAGAGAATAAAACCACATGATTTAAGACAAATTTAGCTTTGATGCAAACTTGCTGAGTAATTTTACTTCTCTACTTCATTGAGTATAAACGCTTTGACGTGATGCGGAATTCAAAGTACACAATTGTATATAGAGTTTCATTAATAAATATACATTTGAAATACGGGATTTTGCTTAGTTATTACATACACATAAGAAGAATTGTAAGATTGTATTACACAGAAATAGTGATTTTTTGCAATTTTTCTCTTTTAATTTTCCTTTAAAAATAGCCAGCTCCATTCCTGAGACAGTACATTTTGTATAAGATTTAGAGCTCAAACTTGAATCAAGATGAATGCCTAAAAATAACATTGATCTCGCAAACATTTGAAAGACGCTTAGACGAAATTTAAGATTAGTAATTACGTTTTTATTAGGAGGGTACTATCTCGAGAACATTTTTAGGAAGTACTATACTACATTCAGGATGGTGTTTTACTTATCACGCAGTAGTCAAGAAGTATCCGAATGCGAGCGAAGTGAGGGTAGACGAGAAGAGAAACGCATGGATAAAAGTACTACACTATTTTCCCATGATTATATAATACTGCATTACTGTTAACAAAAGTATTCCGATAATATGTCTATCATTTAATAAATCTGTGGTTTTGACGAGTCAGGCCGTTTATCTAGTTTTATTCATGATCAAGATTGTACCAGAGATTTTGTTTCATTATAATGTAGATGAAAGTTAATGGATAACATTGGGTTTAAAAAGGGCAAAATTCGCCTGAAATGGAAAGCAGTTAAACCCTATATTTGCACAACTCAGAAGTTGGACCTCTCTTGTTAAAAAATCAGCACAATCGATTGGTTTTGCATTAGCAACAGACATGACTTTTAGCGCGTGCGTCCTTTTTCTTCATTATTTATTATTTAGACTGCAATTAGGTTTTCCTTTTCTAGCTCATTCGACCAGCTGTGATAACGCTCATGATCGGCCCTTTGGAACATCTATTGATTATATGTAATAAATAATTAACAGAGAGGATTCCGAAGATTCTATCTGGTGTATTCAAGTTACAAAGGCAAAAATGCGACAACAAAGTTCAACAAAAGTCTAAGACGTTAATCTCCCATTTATGTTCTTAAAACATTTGGGAGCTTTCAACATCTGTTCAAATAATACTCACACTATTTCTCTTGTCTGAGCCCGCTAATCTGTGAGAAAGTACAATACAGTTCAAACTAAATGTTGATTAACATTTTCGCTGCCACCTGGTCAGCGAATCAGAAATCGTATCGTCCTAATCGGCCGTTCTCACTTTGTTCCCCCAATGTTGAATCCTTTCCGCAGGATTTATGGTCGCACGCTTGCACAGGGTAACCATGAAAGAACTCCGCTTGTTTTAGCTAAATATTTTAATATTTATTGAAATTAAAACTCAAGGGCGATCGTTTACACATGGGCTGAAAGGTAATATTGCCATGCCTTTTTCATTATTTAGTGCATTGTGATTTCATTGAAACTTTTAGTTCAAAAGCCCGGACTTTTCATAGATACCCTATATGTAGAGTTCACAATTTCCTATTGTGTACCTTAAAGAATCCTAGGATATTCTATATATATAGACTGGAGTAAAGTATATTGCCTGTAATTGCCTATTTCATGTGTATCTTTTCTGAGCTTAAGGGCCTATTTTGGCTTTTTTGTAATGAGAACATTTATTAAGGATTTGTCCTTCGTAGTTTCATTATTTTTGTTATTGACTGTTATTCATTACTCCTAATGTTTACTGACGAGATGGTAATCTTAGTATTGCAACTAATATTTCGCGCTCTGGGCCAAAAGTCAATTAGCTATTGAGGAGTTTTGTTACCCTGGAATTCCTTTCCTAATTTCAGCGGGTGCATTGTTTCATGTAATAATTGGATAGTGGCTACTTAGCACAATAAAATGTGCACTGTCAGGTGCAAAAATATTTGTTAACGACTGGGAATTTGATCTTTCTAGTGTCAACATATCACTTTATTCATTAATAAGAGTTCTCACGTGGGTGAAAACAAAGTAATGGTCTTATAAGTCTAAACTTACTTAAGTGCAAGCACAACAATAGGTTGTTCAACAATAATACATAACAGATTACAATACAATTACAAACCAGTGTGGGAGTGTAAAACGTAATCAAAATATATTGCTTAAAAACGATAACAGCATTTACCTTAAAAAGTATAGTAATTGAAGCACAAATGGAACAAAATAGTGTTTACAGTTTACACTTTAATTGAGTCCAATAAATTTAATATATGCCATTACTGATATTGCCTATGTTGGTGCCCATTTTCCTGCCCTTTCTTCTCTTTTTAGCGCCTACTGAACCGAGCCATATTTATATTACTTCATTTTTTATTACAAGTCTCACAGCCTTGCTATATCTTGACTAACTTCTATTGACTTTCTGTGGGTGCAGAACAAAGACGACTTGCATGGTACCCTGTTTGTCCTATTCTATATTCACAGAAGATCAATAGCAACCATGTTAAGTGGACCAACCTATGAACATTTCCGGAATTACTGAAAAATATGGATTTCTTATCATAATAAACATGAGTAATTTTAACAGAGATAACCATGTAATGTTGCAAACATTTAAATGCCAGCCTCACAGGAGCGCAGTTCTGAAGTCTAAAAGCGTCTCTACATTTAAAATGAGCTTATTTTCTTCATTGCTGTTTTCGTTGCTCTTTATCATTCCAATTGTTGAGGGTTTTCATAGAACCAGCTATGAGTATTACGAAACTATATTCTTTAATAACTTTCTAAGAAAGGTTTGTCTCTTCCAGTATTGTAGGCAGATACCTTCTAGACCAGGACCTACAAGCCCGGAAGAGATAAACTTAGCTAATAGTCAGGACGCCGACCGTGAAAACCTAAATTTATACACTGTCTAAGAAAACATAATCAGACCCATCCTCATGCGATATCTGTCAAGAAGGTTCTCAATAGTGGTTCTGCCTAAACATCTAGGGTGAAATCATTCATAATCACCTTAGTGGCCTCTATTCCTTTTCTCTGCGCCTGAATGTAGAGACACTTTCTCAGTAATCAACTGCATTATTTAATTGATCTGTCTCTGGGCATCATACAGGAAATGTGCTTTTTACACATTGGTGCGAGCGCCAGCTCATTTCATTTTGTACAATACGTAATGTCTTGAAAGATAAGTTTCCACATAGATGAATTCCAAACATTATTTCTAAATCAATTCTAGGGTAAGCACTTGCTCATGAACAATTGGAGCACCAAAGTTTCAGAAGCTCGCGTCTTGGAATATTTTCACCAACATTACGAACACTATTATAGTCAGTAGAAACTTTCCAGAGGTGTCTAACGCCAATATTGTTTATAAAGGGGCTATTTTGAACCGTGCTAATTCTTGTAAGGTAACACATCATTTGAGGTCGCATGTTTACTAAAAGAACCGTCAGTACTACCTTGTTTAACAGATAACTGCTGCGGATTACCAACATTCCTCTAGATTATGTCGGTGAAGGGTATTGGGTACACCATCCTTATGACAAGCACCAACATTAGGGCTACGTGTACGAGCGAAATAACGTAGATATCACTGACATTTTGAAATCGGCTGCCACAAACATTCGCGCTAATGGATGAGCTGGAGAGCAGGGAAATATGAAGGTACGTATGGATTCCAGTTACAAATTGAGACTTAAAGAGGCTGAAAGCAAAAGTGAAATATCGTGTTTCTCCTCATGCCGTAGTTCTGGTTCTACTGGCTACTCTAAATTAGCTCTAACATCTGTGAAATTGAGAGAGAAGGCTCCTCGGTAACCTGTGAGTCTTATATTTGGGAGGTCGCGCGTTCAATTCCCAGGGCCGACCTTCCTGACCCATGGGTTTTTTCGGGGGTTTCCCCGAGTCATTAGGTGAATGCTGAGAAGGATTATTACATCCCCCGAATTTCCAGTTTCTCCATTTCACCTCACTTCTTATTTCGCTTCACCTTTCACCTGCTTGATTGTTTTGGGGTTTCCGTGTCAACAGAAGTTTCGGCGTGCGTGGCAGATGCTTGCTCTCTGTAAATCCTCGTCCTTCTCACTGGGGAAGGTCTTAGAGTCCCGGCCACTGACGGGACCTAGAGTTCGCAAGGGGGGGGGGAGTTGGAGTACAAACCGTCACAAAGGAGTTCGAATTTGTAGCTGTTGGGGAACTGCCCTCTGCTGTCGTCCCTCCAACCACCCTGGGTATCCCCCACATTTCAACCCTCCCTTCCGGGGGCGTCCCGGAATGTTTAGGGTACCTCCGCGGCACTTGCCATTTATGACCACTAACGAAAACCTGGAGAAACCTGTTAGGGATGAGTGAGTGAGTGAGTGAGTGAGTGAGTGTGTTGGGTTTAAGGGCCCGTCGACAACTTGGTCATTAGGGCCCTGTTAGGGATGATGGTTCTTCTTGGATATCACTATCGGTAATGCAGTATAACAACTTATTGCTGCACACACTGTCTGATCTTTATCTGAAAAATCTGTTAGGTCTTAACCGAAGGGTTTATCTAGAAATTGGAATTCGGGTATTATGGAAACTTAATCTATTGAGCAAAAACTAATAGCACTGTCAATATCTACTGGCGTATGTTTTTGCAGGTGCCATACACAAGGGTTGAGACGGGGAAAGTGACTCGGCTGATGCTATGTGACTGTTAGGTGACGTTGACGAGTGACAGTTTTAGTGTTCATCTCTCCCCCTCTCCCTCGAAGGGAGAATGTACGCGACATGATTTCCACGAACTAAACTAAAATTAAGTAGAGAAACGTGTGCTCCCTTTCACTAAGCTATTAATGATTTGTTCAAAAGTTCTCAAATGTGCCTAAATGTAGATTTACTAATGGGATGTGTATTGTACTGAATTTTTGGTATTCAGATTACTGATTTATATGAATTTCAAATGATTTACTTATCATTTTTGTTATACGTTCTTCTAACAATTAGTAATTCATTTTCGCTGCCGTATGTGTTTAACTTTCCAAGAAATATATTTCAAAGAATGAAACCGATTCATGTGCAATGATCCTCTTTTAGGGGAAGTTTTACTATACAGATTTCTACTTCTAAAATGACATGTTATGGGTGCTCGAGCCATATGGCTTCATTCTTTGGAAATATGTGCAAGTTTATTTTGTGTATTTTGAGCAGTTTTTCTTTGAAATGGTGGAAGATAGCCAAATTAAATTTTGGATGATAGCGACAACATTCAAGTGCTGTTGTGTGTATACTTTGGTGTTAATTGTATGGTTATTAATAAAAAAAATATAATAGCCCACCAATTTTAAGCAGGAGATGGTACAATGAGGAAAATAATCATATCTTCCTTACTAAACCAACTTACTGGATAACAGTATATCGGTGTGCTTATAAGGTATGCATTTACTTCCCGGGAAAATGTTAGTCTGACATCTAACATTTTTGATATAACGAGTCATCAATTTAGTGCATTTAACATTCACGGAATAGCGCTTTTAATTTCTGCTTAAATTATTAAAACAGAAAATTATACCTAATTTAAATACGTAGTTTAACTCTTCATCCAGGTTCAAACAACGTGGAGTAAATTTTTGAAACAAATTTACTAAGTATTGTATTACTAATGTAATGTAGAGAAATTTAGGTTTTCGTCCGATATGACACAATGTTGGAGGACGTTAATTTAAAAAAAAAAAAAAAAAAAAAAAAAAAAAATGTAGGAAACCAAGATTACAAGAAAATTATGTTTCAGACTTTCACGTGATACTTACAAGACCTGTCCACGTCCATTTTTACGTCGCATTTGAATTTTTAAGTGGTCAAAAAGGCAAAACTATAATCGAGTGAGCTTAAATTGGATCCGATTTAACTGTTACAGATCACAAAGTAATATTAATAGACTATAACTACACCAATAGTATACAAATACTCCACTTGTTGTACTGGTTTTCTTTCCGGTTGCAAGTTTGACTAGCTGAGGTGGAAATCAATTCAGAAGTTGAAGTGTTTTGAGCTTTTGACTGTGTGCTTGTCGCCTTGAATAACTCAGCACAGCGGTAGCCTTTCAGTCTCTCTGATGTTTCCGGCTTCTCCTGATTTTGTTCCTTTCACGTATCAACATCTACAATTAATATTTTCGTTAACTTAATGCAAGCGTTAATATTGGCTTACATTAACACCAATTTTTAGCGCTCAAGTACTTGGCCATCAGCGCCCTCCAGTTGCTTAGTGATGAACTTTATGGGCCGCTCCGACATTCAGGCATGGGCGAAATTGGCTCAACTGGGCCACTTGCGTTCTCGCCTCACTCCTCCGGCCATCCCACCTCTTCACTGCTGTTCAGATTCCGACACGACTCATTCAGTGGCGAGTATGGCTATTTCATGAAGAGTGATAGAGAGAATTTCCTGTAAGTTACAAAAAACAGGCGAGTTTGCTGTTTAATGTACGGATTTCAATTTGCAAATATAAAGCGTTACAGTATCAAACGCCACTTCGATTAGAAGCATAAACCGAGCTTTGGTGATTTTACAGGTATTTATTTACTATTTCAAAAGGTACCTTCTAAATACTCGTATTTGTAAGCATAAGGGGGACGACATGATTCAACTTTTTAGGGGTTTAGTTTCCTATTAGTTTATTTAATATAAACTAAAACATTTTTAAGGCTAAAGAGCAATGGAACTTTACTGCTTTATTTATTGTGAATAGAAGCAATTTAATATATTAATCATAAGGCAGCGTAAGAATATTACGTGCATAAGATAAAGGAAGGTTATAAACTTAAAGATTATATAATTTGCCTAACCAGAACAGGTGGCTGTAATAATTATTGTGTGCAAAATATGTTTAATGTAAGCAAAATGGCTAACACCAGCGTAGGAATTATCACTACCGCGGATGCAGAACGAAGCCACCACTGTGCTTGCTGTATCAAACAACCTTCGTGGGGTAAGTGAGACAAGCTCAACCGCTATCTCTCCTCTCGTGCCCATGCCTACACTAAATGGAGAAGAAAGCTAAACAGGTTGAAATAAATATGCTTTTCAATTAATAGTATATAACTTTTGAATAAGAATTAGCAATAGGAGCAAAAAAGTTACAGTAAAACTGAGCAATTAGACTGCTTAAATATTACATGAGACATGTTTATTTGATAAACCTTTTCATAAGTTTTTTCAAAATGTAATATATTTTCATGCAAAGGATGATTCCGTGGATTACTTATATAACTTAAGATCTACGACGGTAAAACGCTCTAATATTTACCGTGTTTTGTTCATTGTTAAGGCATGTTTCAAAATGTATTGATCTCAGCAAAAAAGGAACCCCAAATTCGCTACTGTCCATGTGCAAGGTCACAAGCCAAGAAAAGTTTAAATACTTATAAAAACATATTATGGATTCCCAGATAAATGACCAGTGACGGTACCAGTTCCATTTATTGCACTTTAACGCCCTTTAACCGGGTTTATTGTCATGACTGACATGTCTTAATTTTTTACTTGAGTGATTGATAATCTGGAAAACTGAATCAGACATAAAAAATGTAATTCAACGTTTGAAACTCGAACCAAGTATCTTCAGTTCTGCGTAGCGGTGCTCTCTCACTTAAGGTACTATCGCGAGATAGCCATCAGCACATAAACTCCTTCATCTGATTCAAGTATCTTTGTTAAACCTCACGGTGAGCTCATACATTAGCAATCATACCTCGGAGTGATACAAGTGCTCTATTTATGTTTATGTTTTATAGTAAGCCACCATTAAAGTTAATCTGTGCTTTGGTAAGCCCCATTGCATGTACCTTTAATTTCAGTGATGTTTCAGAGCGCCTCGAAGGTTTGCAGGATACTTGAATCTGATGAGAAGTATGGGTAGTTAAATTACCAGAACGTAAGAGAGTCCGAATGAACTACAGATTATCCATGAATCACGTGCCGACCATAGCATTGTAACATTCAAGTCTAGTTCAACTTTCCACATTTATGCTCAAGGTTTACATCGTTATGTTAATGCTTGAATTTCATTTTAAATTGCCATTAAGGCAAACAGTTCATACATAAGCTCCCGAAAACGGTCATAGGCTTAAAGCTCTTGAATATGTAAGAAGTATGTCTCCTTAACCAGCACTCAGAGAAACCTAAACGAAATTCAAGTTAGGGAACGAAAAGATGCTTCCTTCTAAATAACAATATACTCCAAGATTCACATTACTTTCCTACAAAATGATTTATTCAGATACTAAGTGTGCTCAAATTGTGCATTTCATATCAAAGTTCGATTTCCCATACAACCACTATAAGGAAACAATGCGAGGGTTGTTTATATGAAGTAATTTTCTATTTTCTGAGGTCTATTACGTTGGCCCTTGTCAGAGGTATAATCTGCAGGAGAGTCATTTTTCCTTTAGCACCAAGTTACTGTGTTGCCAAATTTTAGCAGAAATTCTCAGCAGTGTCTTAAAAACAACGAAATATGGCAGCACAGTTATTCAAGTAATATTAATTCCACCATTGCAATTTATTCGCAGTTTAGCTTTGTTACACTGGAAGTCAGAGACATTACTGGACTCGAGAAACTTGGTACACTAGAAATAATAAAATAATGAGAGTTTGAAAGTAATTTATGCATGTCTAAAATGCACCATCCAGAACACAACCGATTTTATCAGGTGTTTCACAAGACAGTGTTCTAGATCGGCCATGTACCTCTAATTTTCTCCACCACGTTGAGCTAACAACTGCACACTTTGCAGATGGTGATGTAAGCCTTATGGAAGCAGTTACGTACAGCAGCTGAGAAATCCAATCCAATGGTGTTCCCTCTGGAGAATGGTAAGGTATCCACGGAAATCACAGGTTATGTGCTTTACATATAAAAATTAGGTAACATTATGCCACAGCTCTTTGAAGAGTCGCTATACTCATAGCTCAGTCCGTTCGTTACCTCGGTCTTATTCTGGATAGTAAGTTAACCTAGAATTTTCGCATCATATACCTTTTCTCAAGACTTAGGTATCGAATTCAGCAAATCAAACACATAATACAAGCAAAATCATCTCTTACAGTGCCGTATAAGAATATTCTCTATATTTCATTATTAAACGTATCTAGCAATATGGGTACTCTATATGTGATCCTGCTTCATTTTACAAGGAAAATCCAAGTAATCCAGAACAGATAGGTAAGATTGATCACAGGCGCTCTGTAGTACTTAGCAATATCACTCTCTACTAGGACCTGAACTTTTCTGAAGTGATAAATGTCATCACGACAGGCTACACCAAACTCTTATCAATCATCCAAACGCACTACTACAGAACATTTTCCTGCATCCTCCAACAAAGACACATAACGGAAGACTAAAAGGAAAAAAGCACAACGACCTAGTTGTTTAATTTTATGCATTAATTGAACATGACGAAATGTTTACCATGTTTGCATATTGTACTTAATAACGTAAGTAATCTGGGTTGCTAAATGTTAAGTCATAAAGAAACACGTGACAATCTATTTACAACATAACAAATGTAACTTTAGTGTATACGGTGATTATGGTTTTGTGAGCACTGCCTCAATATATGTATACAAATGTGAGTGGTGATTCAAGACAGCAGTCTATTTGTGTGCCCGACAGACGATAACATATGGAACAGACTATCAATAAACTCAGCTGCATGTTGGAAATGTCGACGTGTGTAAACGGCGTTGCAATACTACGTGGCACTTGGAAATATTCTGCTCTCCTAATGCACTCAATCATTTTTGCCTGGCCGTACCCGAATGCCTAAGCGATTGGCAATAAACGTCAACACCTCCTACAAACACGGAGATGCTGTCCGTGAGTTTCCTCAGGACGTTTAGCAATAGCACTGGTTTCGTAACGCTGTTATCGTGTTAAAATTCAAGAAGCCCGTTTTAGATATACAGACGCATGTGCACACACACACGCACGCACGCACGCACGCACGCACGCACACACACACACACACACACACACACACACACACACACACACACACACACAATATTTATAGTTACTGCCTTGGCCGCAAGTAAACAACGCTACAGATATACATACATATGTCCTGAGCAGTATATCTATACATTGTTTCTAGATTTCTTTACGTTAAACAAGTAGATCCAGTTTACCACCGGGTCCCAATTTCCCAGTTTCTTAGTTTCATAATCTTCCGATTGACAGTATCTGTGGAAAAACAATATCTAAAGATAAACCACGCCATAATCTCTGTATTCATTTAAATCATATTTCTAATTTGTATTCCAGCGAGTGTCTTCCATACAGTCTTTTTCATACTATATCATGCGTATACATCTGAGGTCCAGTAGCGGCAGCAGCGGTGGCAGCAGCAGTATTTTATATGTACAGCTATGGAAAAAATGATTGAAATATTCTGCTCCCTTAATGCGCTCAAAGTCCCACACCGTGTTGCAGCGCGGTTTACAAAAGTCGATATTTCCAACATGTATCTGAGTTTATTGATAGTCTCTGTTACATATGTTATCGTCTGTCTGACACAAATAGGCTCCATCTAGAATCACCACCTACATTTGTGTTTGCGAGTATGCATGTGGCTATAGTATAATGTGGAACAGAAACTATCAATACACAATAATGTGCGTAATCATTTTCCATGGCTGCACTTGATGTTACATTTACTGGGTAACACAGTCAGCGTACATGCTCTCTATAAAAAATACTTGATTTGGTAATTCATACAACGAAATGTACGTCCCCCCCCCTCCCAACATACACACACGCGCGCGCGCGCGCGCGTTCAGGTGCCAGTAATGTCTAAACAGTAGTTACAGAAATACCTTATCACCTAGTACCGTACTTCCATTAAGTATGTGCCCCAATTGGACCATTTTGCTCTTTAGGATAGGAAGGTCCATTTGTTGGAAGTCAAAAGCACCTCCGGTAAACCTTTTTCCTAGCACCTTCCATCTGCACGCATGCTATCAAAATTTTCGTCCAGTCTTCCTGTTCCCTGCATAATGGGTACATCCTCTTACAAACATCGTCAACAGTCTTTCAATCTAATCCACCCTCTCATCCCAAGCCAGGCTATTTCCGTCCTCTGTTTCGCACCCAATTCCAAAATACATGTTCACTTCCCCCACCCAGTTTTTATTTCGTTTTGTGCCTCTAATGGTGATCTTTGCCTACATTAAGATCCCATTTTCTGCCTATTTATATTACATGGTCTTCTTTTATGTTTTTCACGACACTATTTCTGCATTAATTTCCCCATTGCAGGATGTCGTTTGAGCCAGTTTTTTATAATGCCCGCTCTCCAAGATTTTGGATTATCTTGTTTCATTTATTTTATTTTGTACATCGCCAGTAAAATTTAGGCAAATACTGTTTTGCTTGTCTTATACCTGGCACGTTCTTGGAGCGTAAAGGGCATATTCAAAAGAAATACACAGTTCCCTTCGGTACTGGTGATTGCTTGTATGTATAACGTCAGCTAGCGTGGCTGTCATCTATCAACCTGTGAAAGTTTGCATCCCGGGAAAGCGTTAAAGGGGAATGAACGCTAATATGTTTTCCGCCGTTCTAATAAGCTTTAGAAACAGAGGTGAATAATTACACGCTCTCGTGTGTGTTTTGTTCATGTCGGAGACTTGCTTGGATATTTCACGCTGACTGATAGAATATCGATTTCCGCGCCAAGTGAATGAGAGGTAAAGAAGATGACTAGCGTTTCTCCTCGGTTTTAGTAAAAGAGCCAAACAAACCCCCTATTAGAACTATAACAAAATTGCTGTGCATTTAACAACCACTAACAGTTAAAAGGGCACTGTAAAACTAGTGCTCACTTGTCAATCAGGGATGTTTAAAAAACTTCATACTGATTCAAAGGATATCCCAAAGTTGACTTTAATGTTTAAAACCATGGGAGTCTAATTATAAAGCTTACTTAATACGGATAAATTATATTTACACCAAATATGCGAATATTACTCGTGTTTTAGCATCTAAAACTTAGTATACAAGAGCATTTTATCGTTTCATTAGCAGAACTCATTGCTCTGCTCGCGTTATTGTGCTGTGTATTAGGTTTTTCTCTGATTCTCTTTCACCTTCTCCATTCCCCTTTCTACACTCTCTCATTCGTATTTCCTCCACTCACTCGTTCTCATACCTTTCTCTGTCTTTGTATAACGTGCATGTCATGTATTGTTTTGAAAAGCGCTAATAATACTCTTTTATGTGGGTTGTTTTACAGTAGAAACAAGTAAAAGGTTTAATGGAACAGAAACTTAAGCTTGTTAGTTATACTTAAAGCTTGGGGTGAAACTATATCATTTGAAGTAATAACCAATTTGGGTACACTTCTTACTTTATTCTATCGAAATATTGCAAATAAGCGTACTGGAAATGTTTACAGTTTATGATTTGTATTATTGTTTATAAATTACAAACAATGTTTAAACTTTTTATTGAAAATTTTAAAATAGTCCTAGTAATAAATCAAATACTTCTATTTTCTGTTGCTATGCTTTATTAGAAACAACCCTTTTGGCAAAGTAATTAAGATGTCATAGGGTCATTTTCTTAGAGACCTCAGGTGTAATTTTATTGTAGAAGATCCTGACAGTCATTCTTTGGAGCAAAGGTAAGGTCTCACATAAAAACAGCAACACAAAAGGAAAGAAAATGCGATTTCTGTTTTCAGGCTAGCGTATATAAGTCTAGATTAATATTTCATCCAAAATCGAAAATTTAAAAAAGAATGTTCTGTTACGAAGTATTACGCGCTTAAATGGTGTTTTGACGTTGCAAACAGGAACTTATATCCTAAAATGCTTTAACTCCTAATGGATGATGATGATGGTAATAGTAATAACGATAACGATAATAACAATAACAACAACAACAATAACAACAACAACAACAACAACAATAATAATAACAATAACAATAATAATAATAATAATAATAATAATAATAATAATAATAATAATAATAATAATAATAATAATAATAATAATAATAATTACTACTTATAATAATTTTTATTGTTTATAAGAATAATGTGCAATACTGGGACATCTGTATCCCTTTATGTTCAGCACTGTTTTAACCTATGGCTTCGACTGTTTCATTTTTCTGCTTCTTTCACTATGAAAAACTGAATGTTCGTTATTGCTTCAAGGAGCACATAATTTCAGTAACATTCAGACCTGTCAGGTGTAACATTTCGATTTGTGTGAATTGGCCGAGATATTGGCGGCCTCAGTGGAACGGTAAACGCACTGGGCGAGTATTTCTTTTGCATCTTAGGGCAGTGCTGGCCTCGAAGCACATGTCGGTCGGGATCAACACATACTGCTAACATGTGGGAGGACTGATCCCATCAGCTAAGCGTTACAATTTATTTTTCCGAAAAAATGAACATTTTTACAAAGCGAGTTAATTTACCGAAATGAGGCTTGGTGTTTTATATTTATTACCCCTACATGTGCAGGCTAGGTTATTCTGGATGAAGCAGTACATTTCATCGTGTATGCTTAATGAACTAATATATCGTAATTCTATAGTATGCTAGACAAGGATTAACAATGTTTTTAATTTTTGGAACGCAATTTTTAAGAAATGGACCACAAAAGAAAGGCTAAAATAAATCAAGGAGTCTTCAGCGGATACAACAATAACGCAAGCACAGCAGCAGGCTCTGAAGCACTGGGTATGTTTGGTATAGATTCCTGTAGATTTTATTCGTCTTTGTTGAAAAGCCTCAGGTTTACTTGTTGCTATTTTATTGCTGCGCCTGTGCGTTTCGCACCATAAAACCACGTCGGCACATTTTGTTGTGATGTGTCCGCGATGTCACAAGGATAAATCGCATGGACGCGCTGGAGGAGCACCGGAGCGTGCTGACCAGGCCGGCTGTCTGAAGCGCTCTCCGGGAAAAAACTACCACTGGCCAGGCCCATGTCTGCTTCAAAACCTCAAACTTATTAGAGCTATCGTTACACTCCATTGGAACGAAAATGTCTTTTTTTCAATTCCCCTTGCACGAGCATTCAATTCCAGTTAGGGAGTGCTGTCGAATTTACCCTTTCCCAAATCGTTCCCTAGTCTACGCATCCTGGCAATTCAAGTCACATGGATTCAGTATTATTGTATACAGGACATGCACCTGTACTTGCATATATGTACAAATTACACACTTGCAAATGTATATGGGCTGTGAAAATTCCAGGTCGCCCAGAAACTAAACTAATGATTCAACGGTGCCTGAAGATTGATGCATGCTTTGCTGTGCACCATCTCCTTTTAGGACAAGATTTAAATGAAACGAAATTAGCCTCATCTGGTGTCTGGTGCTTATATTTCCAAATAAAACCATGTCCATAGAGTCTCAAACGAGGAATCGTATTTTGTTGGTAAACTTGGACCACTAGGAATTTCACGCAATCACGCCAAAATTCAAACACACAACTACGACTGATTGTACCAATCCGGATTGGCTTAAACTTAATGATGAACCATTGGCTCTTCACTTTGCCAAGATTTTCCAGTCTGGAACTTTTGCAGTGCCTTGAGTTATATTATTCTTTTAGCACCTCTTCTTACATGTCTAATTGAGAGAGATGGCTCCACAGTAACGTGTGTGGCTCTTATTCAGGAGGTCGTGGGCCGACCTTGCTGGCCTATGGGGTTTTTTGAGGTTTTCCTGGGTCACCAGGCAAATGCTGGGAAGGATAATTATATCCCTCGAATTTCCTGTCCTTCCGTTTCATTTCAATTTCGTTTTTAATCCGTTCTTTCGGGGTCGGAAGTGTTGGCGATGGCCGAGTTTGGCGCTGCTATATGGAGACTTTGCAAATTGTAACTGTTGTTCTCGACGGATGGGAAGCGTAGTAATCACCTGACCTGCTGGGTGGACCGCTGTTGAAACCTTTGAGACTGGTGGCTGCTTGGCGAACCCTGGTGTCAGGACGAATCTTCAGCACATGCTGGCTCACCCTAATCGCCCGAGTTCCACCAACCCACAGAGTGCTCTCATTTTAGTCCTTCCTCGCGGGACCTGACATACAATAGCCTAAGCCATTAGTCCAGTGTGGAATCCCTTCCGTCTATACTATACTCTGCCTGTACCTCTTACATGTCTAAATGAGCAAGCGATTTCGAGTTTTAAGCCACCGGATATCCCCAGAAGAAGTCGACTCCAACATGAGGCTTTTGTATGGTTTATCTTGCTTAATGAGAATGCGTAGGGGCATCATTCTCGCAAAAAAAAACCACCAATTTTCACGAGTCTAATCACAATAGTTTACAGGTCATTCGAAGTTTCATAAAAGACAAGCCCTTTAGACAGTTCTTTGATCTGTCTGTCCTTCAGCATCTTAAAAGACACTCTTTTGACAGACTGCCTAGTCAATATTGCTGATTGACACCATCTTTAGATGCTGAAATAGCAAGCGAGCTGGCACATGCAGTAGTGCGTGTGACTCATATTCGGAAGGTCGTGGGCACACACTGACTTGGGGTGTTCCGTGGTTCCTTCCTTGTCACTATGTGAATCCTGGGGTGCTCATCCTCACCACAGCTTTCCTTCCACCATTTCCCGTTCCCATTACTCCGTTTCCCATTTCAGGCTTACAGGACCAGGCGACGGTGGTCCGTAGGTTGCGGCTGGACGGTGGCTATGTGCTCTGTAAAGATTTCTTCTCTAGCGTCGTTCTGATCTGCGTTATTAGGACCTGCGTCTACAGTGGACCATTTGTTGGGAGCATCCGGGGTGAGGGTGAGGTCGGGCGACGTCGGATGCCTTCCCTGGCGCTGTTCTGGTGGTAGTCGGTCATACTCAACTTCAGTATCAACACCTGTCCAATTTAAGCACCAAATCATCACTCATTTCCTAAAACTGCTGGAACAGAGTTTTAAACTCCTCCTTTATATAAGTAACCTCATAGTAATGGCATCTCATTATTTTGTTTCATGTCACCTACTGTGCTTTGTATTAAAGCAATGCAGCGCATAATGGACAAATCTCGGAGAGTTTACTCTAACAAAGTTTATATGCGGAATGTGCACATGCTTCCACAGTACATTCTGTGTACAAACGGTATAAACCGTAATGGTTTTACGTGGCTTTTGTTGTGTCCTGTACATAGACCAAGAAGAAATCGTATTCAGTTTCCTTATTTTTGTAAACAACCACAGGCAGCCGTATATTTTCTGCGTATTGAAAACAGCTGTTGTACAACAGAGTTGCTTGGAACTCCCAAGTTGACGCTGGAGTCCCCAGTCACTCTCCTTCAGAGTTCGTTTGAGCCATAACTGGAAATTTCCTTTCCTCATTTAAGTTCAAAACGTGCATATAATTTCATTACAGCCAGGAAAATGCTTGTCCTGGGTAAACCAATGGCTGCGATGCAGAACTTTCTAGAAAAGCAATACGACGAGAAGTGGCACTCTTAAAAGGGGAAAATTAGAAAGCAAAACAATTCTTCTTTAAACAGCCTTTAACAACCGTGCATTTGCGTTCGTGTCAGCGACACACAGACCGAGGCGTTCTGCAAATTCCTGTACGTAAATTGAGCGTTTTCGACGCAAAAGCGTTCTAGGCTTCTTTGATCCTGTACGCGTATGTGAAAGAGCAGTAAAGCATAGCCTTGATATTTCCCCCTTTCTCTTTTGAAATCTGGATCACCGAAACAAATCTATTAGAATTTGTCGCCAGGGAGAAGCATTTTCAAGTTTCTAACATTAACCGTGTTTTAACATCCGCGTAATGAATCATTCTCGCGAGAACAAAAAAGATTGGGTGGGTTTTCAAATCCAAGCCTCGTTTGCTCTACAAGCAGAGGGAAAGTGTTCAGGTGCATCAATCAAATATGAACTTGGATTCTGAGCAAACAACAATGAAATTGCCTCTTTAAAGATTTAGAAGTTTACAATATACGATTAGAACGTCCAATTACTTACTAAGTACAAAGTACAGCCACGACTAAAAGTTTAAACAACACAACTCAAGAAGCTATTGACCTACACGTTTATTCACTTAAATATAAAAACCATTTCCTTTACAAAATTATGTACACTGTTAATTCCAGGCTACGATTTAATTTAAACCTGGTTATGAGAAGTCTAGCCAGAAGTGTGACAACTTGGGGCATCCACTGAAATTGATTCCTCAAAGTCTATAATGTAATGTCAACAGTGATGCTTGAAGTAATACTTGGTAATCTGGCATGTAGAATAGTGTAATCTATGGTCACTTCTGAAACCGTCCTGAAGGAATACAAAAAATTAAACTATATTCATTTCCATAAAATATTGTGCATAGGAATTGAAGAGTATTTACGGGTGGTCTGATTCATAACAAAATATAGTAGTTACGCAAAAGATGACGTAATATATTACAGAGATAATTTAAAATATAAGTCTTCTTTCTTTCTAGCTATGACTTCAAATTAAGAGGGACTAAATAGAAAAAATAGCCAAAATGACATTTTTAGTTTTTTGTTCAACCTCATAAATTAGGAATTTGCGACTTAATTTTATATTTATTTTATCAATGTAGCCACAATACTCATGTTGAGTATAACTTTAAGCATAGTACTCTATGTGCATTTCTGTAGTGTGAGTTCTACACAACTTCACAGAAAAAGAAATCCTAACTCTTATATGCAATAGAATACAGTGGTAAAATGTAACATACATGGTTTCTTCCTTGGCAAATATGTGTGTTGTTCTGTTCTCCGTTGTTAATTTGAACAGCTTTTCCCGTGAATAGCATTTTCTAGCATAAACTACCCGCTTTCTCAGAAACTTTCAAAGTTAGCCAAGTTAACCTTTAGCATGACACAGAACCTCTAGGTTCTCTTTAGAATCGACTTTGGTGTTCGCTTCGCTTTTTAAATAGTTGTTAAGTTTTAATCACAGAATGTTATGATTACGAAAATAATCCTGTCTTCCTTTAATGAACAAAATGTTTTATAGTATACTTATAGATCAGACATGCATCTACTTCCTGCAAAGGTTCACTCTCATACCTTAAATAATTAGAGATAATGGGTAATGAATTTGTCAGATATAGTGTTGACAGGATAGGACCCTTCATCCCATCTTAAGAAATAATCACTTAGAGTTTCAACATGTTGAAGTATTGAAAAGCTTATTCGTAGTAACAAGCTTTCATATTGAAAAAAAAAAACAGGTTTAAAAGATGAACTTCTTATATTGCTTTTGAAAGGTCAGAATACAGATCAAACACGTCATATTTTAATAAAAACCGTTAGAGCCAAAATAAACAGTAATATTAATTTTCAGTGCAAACGGTATTCAAAGATGTGAGATGCTGAACTTAAATGCCAAATATTAGATATTTCGTTTTTAAGTTGCATTGCTCAAAGACACAAGCTCGTGAAAAGTTTTACAGAAATTTATTTTTCAGGTTTCAGAGATTATGTCACAAGTATTTTTCAAACATACATCAGTTCTTTGTATTATGAAATATTTAATATATATTCATACATATTTGGAAATTAATTATTATTTTAAATTGCAATGTAACAAATAAATTATCCACATAATTAAGAACAATGCACAGCTAGAATTAGCAACTGCAAGATTACAGAAATTAGTAAATTAAGACTCAGGTCCCCTAAGAAAAATCTCTTAACAGTTTAAATTAGTAATATACTCTTGCATTCTATCTCTTTTGCATTTACATGCCCTTCAACGTGATTGAAACAAGTACTGTGGTACGTATATATGTATTTTACAACTTAAACTTGCTTTTCTGCCAAACGCTTTTTCCGAATCTTTCACCATTGCAAGTACTCCAATGGGATGGAGTTTTCATGCAATCTGTTTCTATAAGCATCTGGACGTTCAGCAAATAAATATACTTTTTCATACTTCAAATAGTTCCATACTGATTGCTTTGTTATTAAATAGGCATTTTTATTTAAAATTGGAAAGATGTGTTTTATACTCAGATTCTAACGAATAGATTGTAGTGCGCTTGTTTCATTTTTGATATCTCAAGTGTTAGTGTTTGTGTGTTAAATGGCATTCATATCGGTGCAACGTTCCAGGTACCATAGTTTCGCTCTTGTTCAAACGTCCAGAATGCCTTTAACGTGATGTTCACAGAGCGGGATGACTCAGGCGGTAACGTCTATGGCTCACATTCGGGAGGACGCGGGTTCAATTCCCGTAACCGACCCTTCTGATCCAGGAGTATTTCCGGAGGTTTCCCCGGGTTGCCAGGCGAATGCTGGGAAGATTCCCATATCCTCCGAATTTCCTGTCCCTCCATTTCGTTACATTAATCATTTCATTTCATCCTTCATCCCGTTAGGTTTCTTTGAGGTTGGCAGTATCGGCGAGCGTCACGAGGGCAGCAGCACAGCAGGGAAAACAAATGCGCTCTGCAAATCTCGTCCCCCGGATTGGAAGGCGAACCTACCTGAATCCCCGAGTCCCACTTGCCCCTTGTGAGCACCAACCCGAAGGGGTGGGAGAGGAACCGGGCTGATCCAGCCTCCGCCGGGGTACTTTTAACTGGGGGAAATGTAGGGACCCTGACCTCTGCTCTGTCGTGGCAACGTTTCGGCCGCCCTTTGAATCCATTCTCCTCATCCATCCTCCAGAGGGTGCTCCATCAGGAGCATAGGCACAGAAGATGTCCTTTCGGTCGAGGTGCAAAGTTCCCCTTCGCAAGTTGTCGTTGAACCAACGTGATGCTCGACTTTATGGTGGATTAATTTGTACTACATGTAAAGTATCGTAACTTCTGTGTGCTAGAAAAGCATCCTTCCGTTACACTGATTGAGATCGAGTTTCTTCATTGCCTATTACTATACAATTATAAACTTTATCCCATCTTTCAGCAGAAGTTTTGCCTTATAAATTGGTACTACTGTTATTAAGGCAGCTTCCACGTGCACAAGTCACGTGCTTTCTTTCTCTGCAAACACATGCTACTTTATTTTCTCCACTTGTTCTGCTTTAAATAGTATTTTCTGTGAATGACACTTTCTGGTATAAACGCCTTGTTTTCTCTGAAACTAAAGGAGATGGCTGATAAAAGCAACCCCCAATAAGTACCGTGTATCTTATACATATATGTTAATAATACGATCGGTTATTTAAAATAAAATTGATGATAAATATTAATTATACAAGAATAGAATTAAGACAATAGCCCTATTTTTCTAAAACAAGCGAGCTATGTTAATGAAATTAGGCGGAATTCATTTAAATGTAGTTTAATTTCAATCAGTCTCTTAAATATTTTCTGAAATAATAGGTGATAAACTTAGCAGATTTAACTTTGCCGAGATAAGAATTTTAATCACCAATTAGATAAAGCTCATTTTGAAGCAAACGTATCATTGTTGGCCTTTGATATATTTTCCCCCCAGTTACATCACATATGAAAACTTAGTTTGATACCAAATTTTCAGTTAGTGTTCCCATGTTACAAGGTCAGGTGACCTGGCGTATGATCTGCATCACGAAAGGCAGCCATTGCGGCACAGGGGCGTTGTCTTGGTGGAACAATATGGCTCTTCTCTCTAATTGCTTTGGGCAATTTTCCAATCAAGTTGGTATAGTTACCTGTTATGCTCTCTCTACGGGACAGGAAGTCAATCATCAGGACTACATCTGCGTCCCAAAACACTATTGATACCATCTTGTGAACTTGTGCTTCAATACAGATCCGTTAGATCTTCTACTTTTGTTTTGCAAAATCAAATTTAGAGTAAATTATGATTAACTTTAATTTGGGCAAAATTATACGTGGATATCATTGGTTTTCCTCGGTGCTGACAAGACAGAACATGTCACCGTTCTTGAAAAAATATCACAATTCACCACTTGAGTAATGGGCAGCAAATACATTGGAGATGGATCAAAGATTACGCATACATTTCTTCGTTATCACTGATATGTATGAAATCAGGGAAAGCAATATTTGCGTGTAGCTATTTTGGCAGTCAATAGAATACTGAACACCGTACAGCTAAGATTGTCATGGTATGGTTTGCAGATCCACGATAGATAACTCGCCGTGCCCGTTTAAAGTCAAATTTAAAACATTGTTGTCACTGCTTCAATTAAATCCGTCGATTTTAAGTGAAAGTAAATAAAGTAGAATTTAAAACCACAGTCTCAACTGGTTGAACCACAGTTAGTGTTTTGAGGGATTAGAAGCATAGTAGTAGAAAGGTAATTAACTCCTATTATTAGTTTTAGGTTTCCATAAGGCACAGCGTTTCTGACCAGCTTCAGTGTTATTTACCAAAATAAGAATCTGTAAAGCTATTAACGACACTTTACGCTTATATTTCTAAATTTAAATACATATGTACATGCATACGTGCCACGAGGGAGCCAAAAATGGCAGTGTATTGCACTTCATTATTGTTAGCATATTTCATTTTATTTTTAAAATTATATTCCACTTGTACACGCAATGTTTCCTTAGACAATCTGTCAGCCTACGACACAATATACTTTTGTAACTGGAATATTATTGATTCCTCTGTGAATACAAGATCTAGGGAGAGTAGTTCCAGAGAAATCTGGTGAACTTGCAGGCCATAGAATGTTTATGCCTCTCGAAACGATTTAATTCCCAAAGAGCCGATGCACAGTTGCTTTGGAAATTATAGCTATGGTAGCAACCTGCTAGAACCACTCTAAATCTTGTTTGGTATATTTTAAAGACATATGCACAGGAAAATGTATCCTAGTACAGTTGAAAAGTTACAAACATCACTGTGGAAGAGAAGGCAAATTTCGGGACATAATTATCAACAAATGAAGTTATTTACTGTGTGATGCCAAATGATAAACTATTGGCATTATTCAGATGTTTTATTCTACACAAAAAACATAATATTTACTTTTTTCGGTCAGTCACTCGGAACATGTACATTAATATTTTTCTTAAGTGGGCAGCAGAGTGAACTTCAGGCTAATTGAACCAGTCAGTGAATTATAAAAAAAATATCAAGTATCATAGAAGCAACTGGAAATGTAGAGTAGGTAAGTAAACACTAAAGTTTGTTTTGCATCCCACTTAACTACTGGCACTGTTGTTACTATTCTTCTCTAAGCTCAAAGTCACTACGTATGCTAGTATTCATCTTATAAATACGAAATTCATCGTTAATGGGCTGCTTTGAAGATAAAAGACAGACTAAAATACATGTAAACTCGTAAGTTACGCTCTGATACATACAATATCTGTACAATTTGGGTAACAATCTCTACTCCTCACATTAAAACAAGATAGAATTTGTGGGAGGAACATGATGATGCGATCATTTATTGAAACCACGGCGACAAAGTGTAAAGTACCTGGAAACACACACAGTCGTTGCAGTGCTAGAATCATACAGGTGGTAAAGCGATTGCCTAACTCCGCAACTCTAGAGATTAACGGTTATCAACCTCCTATGTAGCCACTTTAAGTTTGCAGAAGCTGTAGATTAGCCAGCAAAGAAGTTAGCATATCTTAGCTCACTTTGCAGAGCGTTGTGTTCTGGGGTGTCTGGATGGTGACGCTAACTCACAGCTTTAGGCGTGGGTTTTGTGGATACTCTTAATTAGCATTTGTTTGTTTGTTTGTTTTTTAAGTGTTAGCTTCCGCTCTCACTACATACGGTACCACTAGCGGTAGATTCTGATGCTAAATTAAATAATTGGGAAAACATGTTTGGGGAGGAGGCATTCTAGGCCTTAGTTTGGTGTACCTCCCGGAAATTGCCAGTTATGAGGAGTGAGAAACACCTGGAGAAAAGCCTCAGTCAACAAGGATGGTTCCATATGGTATTTCCCTGTGTGCAGTACCTTTTCCTATCATGTCCAATATCTCAGTCTTCAATGAATCTGCTACCAGCTGCTACGTCTGTGAACAATGTCATTTTTTTCTTACGGTATGCGTAGGTGGGTGTGAGAATAGACAACACTGGTTAAGTTAACCGATAAATTTAAGAGATGCTAAAAGAGTTACTTGAAGCGAGTTACCGAATGTTTGAGGTTATTAGAGGCAAACTGTTTCTAAATCTTAGCACGACAAACTATAACTATTGAAGTGTTAAATCTTCTAACTGCTGACCTATCGATACTTGCGGTTTAAAATAACTGTTTCTGTAATAACCATGAGAAGTGTAACTTACTGGGAATCGCTGAAATGTTATTCGGAAGGTTCTCTTTCAGCGACCACTATGTTTTACGCGACTGCGGTCTTCACGCACTACCTACTGCCGATAAACGATCAGAGAAACACTTCTGTAAAGCACAAACATCACGGGAAAAGGATATGGGTATTTTATATATACGCGCTCCCTTATCAATGAAGTCCCGCCTGTATCAGTACTCCCCATCAACGTCCCTAGTTAATGTTGCCAAATCTTAAGCTGTTTTTGTTACTCACACACAATTTTTACTCTGTGACTTGCTAAATTTCAATAATTTAATTTCCTTTTATAATTTTCAGAAATGGTTTACATATGTTTGCGCACGCACAACTGACTTTTGGATATTCTGAATTATAGATGCCAGACCCTGACTAATCACAAATTATATAAACCAACGTCTGCTGCAAAGGAAATTCCGCTTGATGGCTATGCTTCATGCTGACACGTAATACGATTTCATCATTAATGAGCTAAAGTGATGCAAGTTCTGAGAGGAACATGCTCTTTGAACTGTAAATAGTTCTATAGGTATATGCATTTTGAACAGCCTATTTGGCAGATACAATGCTGTAGAAAACTCAACGAGCTGAAGGTGTCTTCGGAAACCAACTTGCATATTGATACTATTCTTTGAACCAGAGAACGTGCGAGAGATCTCGACAGAGCGCTCTGCTTCGGTCTCTCGTAGATTTTAACAAATGCTCAAATTTAGAAGAAGAGACGCTTGGCAATCGTGCACTTCACCTTGAAGGGTTTTCCTTTCTTTCTTTTGTTGTTAGTGTTTAATGTCCGCTTTTACTATATGCGGCACCGCACGATGACACCTGGAATGAGCATAGAGCACTGGTGGAACGAGATGGCGGGGAAACCGGAGAGCCCTGAGGAAACCCCCCACTGCGTCGCTTTGTCCACTACAATCTCACGTGCGGTCACCTGGGATCAAACTTGGGTCGCTTTTGTGAGAGGCGAATGTACTAACCACTCGGCCACGGTGCAACATTGCCTTGAAGTTGAGAGAGAATTTGCGTTGGAGTGGGTCACGTTTGTCTGAAAATGGAAACTGCAGTGACTATTCGGAAAGCGACCGTGTGTGCATTACAAGAATAACAATTTTTGCTAGTGGTATTTAGTTCTCAAATTACTTCTTTGCTGTATTTGCAAAATTAATTAAGAAAACTAAAAACCAAAACACCAAGTTTGAAAGAAGGAGATAAATAGAATAAATAGTTTAACATAAACATTTACTTGCGTTCGCCCTACAGTAGAAACCAAACGGGTACAGTGGTTTAATACTCCCAGATAAAAAAAATGCTCACTTACCTAGGTATTTGGTGAAGTAAGAACCTGTTTTATATTACAGCTTATATGGTTAAAACAATTCAAAATTAATCAATGAATAAATTTAAACATTTAGAGAGAGATAATCATGATGATAGCCGCCCTAGCTAGGGTTTCCCAAAAGAATCGGCCTACTAAAATGTAATTAAACATTTGAATGTATTAACAGAATGGAAAGCATAATATTAAGTGAATTTAAAATGAATATAGAAAACAATTTTAGGAGATTAATGATATAAAAAAGAATTTAGTGAGAGCGACTATTTTACAATAAAAATTTTAGAACATTACAATATATCTTTACAAGATGTTTGGGGAGAATGCAAATGATATCGTATAATTTGGAGTGAGAATTTTAAAATAGTAGAAGATATTGCCATTAGTGCTGATTCAGCAATTTTGAGTTTCCGAAGAAATTCCAATGTTAGCTGCGGAATTGATCCTCTAGCTCCAAACATGATACCAGTAACTTCCCAATTACTGGTGTTGTATTTGTTACGTAGATATTGACAGTATGGTTCGTAGATGTTTTTCTTTTCCAGATTTACTTCATGTGGTTGCTGTTCATTTACTTCGTATCGTACCGTTGGATCTATGACAAGACCCACGTCCTTTTTACGGTCGATTACCACAATATCTACACGCCGAGTTGAGCCATTTGTGGAAAGACAGGTTACTTCTTCATAAATCTCATATTCAGGCTTAAGGCGGAGATTATCTGAAATCAGTGAGCGAACTGTGTTGTGTCTATCTATACATAACAACTCTCCCTGGTGGCAGGAACCAAGCACATGTGCAAGGGTTTCTTGCTAGTCGCATCTTCTGCAACGGTAGTGACGAGGCTCCTACCAGGAACAGTTCTCACAGGAATGACATTGCAGCTCATTTTTATGGCTTCAGTCTATTGACTGCTTGAAAGACCTTTCCTATTAGAGATCCAGGCATTTCCCTTCTTCCAGTGTGAATAGAGTTTCACTCCTTTTCCTTTAGATGGTAATTCTGTCCATTGTTGAAAAGAACTTTCACGTAGATGTTTCCTAATGTTTTTTGGTTCTAGGTTTACAAGTTGTGTAGGGCTGAGTGATAAGCGACAAATACTCTCATCAATTTCTTCCTGTAAATGTCTGGTGATTTCAACATAGGGATTGCCATATGATTGAAGGCGCCTACAGATGTTTATATGTTGAATGAATGCTTCCCATCGTGCTCTTAGAACTCCAAGACCTCTTAAGCTTTTGGGAGCGTAAAGCATAGCATCAGGAACGTCTGCTGGTAAATTCATAATTTCTTTTGTAGTACTGCGGATGAGCTTATCAATATCATTCAGAAATTTGTCTGTGAGATCTTTGAGGGGTGCACACTGAAAAGGGTGCACACTGAAAAGGGTGCACACTGAAAAGGGTGCTATTAAAACTCAATTTAATTTCAACATATGATAAAATATGGTCACAACAACGCGACGTAAAGTATTAGTCAAGCTTCCCTCAGTGGTACAGTCTTGGAAAAATGATTGGGCACATTAAGAGAGCAGAAACCTGTTTGTGCTGCTCAATAGACGATAACATATGGAATAGCGACTACCAATAAACTCATGTTGGAAATATCGACTTGTGTAAACCACGCTGCAACACGACGTAGGACTCAAATCACTCTTTCCATAGCTGTACCACAAGTCCGGATTGAGCGCTTGTAGGTCATGGCAGAACAAACATTCAACGCGTGTGCCAACCTATTAACTCTTGCAAAAATTACGTTTTATGCAAAAAATGCAACTTATGACAAATCTAGACACATACAGAAGAACGTGAAAATAACAAAGCATATGTGCAATGCTATTCTGCGCTATAGTTTAATATGATTTGCCTTCATCGTTTCAATTTTTAATAAACATGTTACTAAAAATGCATAGTACTTGCTTCTCCTACCGAAAGCAGCTCCAATAGCACAATGCATTTTTATTCAACTTCACACATAGAATCATCTTGGAGGATGACATTTTTACCCCTTTGTCTCAATATATTATTGGAGCATATATAGAAAAATACAAGTTGAATTAGCTTTTATAATGTGGTGAGCATTTAATGTTACGTTAGCAGAACATTAATTCCGTATTTTAGCTAGATTACACTTTATTTCAGCATATGTACGTCAGGTGGTGATAAATCCACCTGAGGAAAAAGGTCTCCTATCAGTGCAAAGTAACCAAGTAAATAGCCTTGGTGATGACCTGTTCTAAAGCGTTCTGGTATGACTCTCTCTCTCTCTCTCTCTCTCTCTCTCTCTCTCTCTCTCTCTCTCTCTCTCTCTCTCTCTCTCTCTCTCATTTGTCCTTTGCGTTGCTTAAATGTTTAAATACTCCTCGAACTTGTCTATTCGTCTTGTCTTCAATAGTTTCTCATTGTTTCTGAATTTCTAATAAGTGTTAGGTTGATGTAATGTCTGGTAGAGAAATGCATCTAATATTGCAGCGTATACAAGACGGGAATAAATATTATTTTAAAATATATTCACAATTTCATGTTACAAGTGCGAAACGATGTCCGAAAGACATGTTTACATAATTACGTCATAGCTATGTTTCATAAGCAGTCATTTGCTTGATATTATATAAACGATTTGTTAGCCAGTGTACACCCAAAGTCATCATAGACACCTGAAATAGCCAAGGCGATATACAGAGTTCTTTTGTTAATTGGTGGTTTGTTAATGTCAAAGTTGTGTGTATTAATGCAACTTCGGAGGTATTCACAAAGCTTCCCTAATCCCCAATTCCTTGTGGGGTTCAACAAAACCAATGTTCAACATTTGGTTGCAGATTCGCCTGAGTTGATGGTCAGTTTTTTCTCTGACGTTATGTTTGCTATTTAAAAACCCAAACATCTGCGCGTGGTGTAGGCATTCTTAAGTTTCGGTCTCGAATATAAACGCTTTTACAACACCTGTTTTCCACCGTACACGTGCAAAACACTGGGTGACTCCAAGTATTGCAAGACTGGATTATCTTTTGAATTCCCTTCATAATGTACTGTAAAACATTGTGAAATTGTCATGTATGTGTGTCAGTCTCTACCACCCGTCCCCTCAGTACCCTTTTGAACGGCCCTGGTAATTAAAAGATAGGTATAGTTTTATTTAGTCTAGAGACCGGCAAAAAGATAACTAGCACTGGTTTACTCCTTTCCCTTTAATTTCTTTTTTAAACAAAACATACCTACCCATTAACTAATGTTTGTCTTAGCAGCTTAAATATATATACCTAACCTTACTTTCAAAGAAGGTCTTCAAAATAACTAGGTAGAGTTCAACAGAAGATCGCGTGAGCTAGTGACCTATGAGTTGCAGATATGCGCTAAACCCTGATTTTAGAGGAAGGGATTTACGCGCTGTGCGTGACTTATCGCAAAGGTTCCACACAGATGGGCGAAACGATTCGCGAACTTAAGTGTTGAAATAACAGACAATGCTATCAGGCTGTTCTTGGCATACAAACATGCACTCACCGGCTCTGCTAATGGCTAGAGGTTGTAGCTGGAATGTGGAGAACAACGTACAGTAACTCCACAAAGTATTCATCTCCAGTCAAATTATCAGAGAGGAAATAGTTTTATTATGGAGAGGGAACAAATGAACCATCATTTGTGTTACGACGTTTTCTAATGTATTTCTTCTTGTAAGTTTTATAATGTCTAGAAAGTTGTACCAGTTATTCCACTTAACCGTGTGTGACGTTTATTAAATTATTTTACGTAACTTATTAGAGCAAGATTTTGGCATAGTACGTGAAATTGCGGTGAAAATGGCTTTTGATCTAACGGGAAAATTTAAGAATCAGGAACTGTCGACGCTTCGTTTTACAGTTTCACAACTTCATTTCTCGATGAGTTGAAATCATGTCTTGGTGACAATGTCAGGTATTATACCAAAGAAATTGCTCCACCAAACGCACATAAAATAGTATCGTGAATCCATGTACATGAACAAGTTTAAAAATCTGAAAGTTTAAAGGAATTAAAAAACTAATTATAATAAGCCTTCATGTGCGCTTGAGTGCCGAAATGCTCCTGCGCTTCCAGATAAGCACGGCGCCACAGAAGTTCTCTTATATGCCAGTAAATCCACTGTGATAATGCTGCCACTTTTATGTATACTTCAAAACTCTTGGTCTGCACCGGATTTGAACCTGCAACCTTGGGATCAGCAGGCCAGTGCTTAACCAACTGAACGGCCAGCACCGATGAGGTTCCTGAATGATGTACAACTCAGCTAAGAATGAGGGAATAGTTTGCCTTACTCCTACCATGGTTCCTGCCACCTACCTTTATGTGTGATATTTTATACTTCTCAAAGAAGAGGGCTCTTAGACTGCTGCCGTTCTCGAGCTACCTCTTCTGGCTGACTAGCGCTAATTTAAAACGTGACAACTGCATCCAAAATGCACGCAGTTTTATATTTTTAATGGTAGTGATGCCGATTGTTCTGCTCTCTCCTTTACAACAATGGAGGGAACATTTTTGTGGACATCATAACCTTTACCACTAAATGCGATTGTAATTTTGGTTCTAATTCGGTGACGCCTGTTATTTCTGAGCACGAGTCGAGAACATTGTGTGCCGACGTCTAGGAATTACATGAAGAGCATTAGATATATTGTATTTTCAAGTTTCCTCGGAACTGTTTCTCAAGCCGTAGTTAGGGTGTGTAATCATTATAGAAGTTGGCTTCTTCACCATGAATTTCTAAGTCAACTATAATTTTTCTTGGAATGCTTTTAGGCTTATTATAATAAGGTCCTTTAGTTTCTATCATATGTTAGTTCAAGCTCAAGATACATAGCCCTTTTATTCTTGGAAACCATCACAGTTCATTAGCATTACCTTCTAGCAGATGATACGTTAAAGTGCTGGTCCCAAGGTCGCGGGTTCAAATCCGACCGAGACCGATGGTTTTTAAGTGTGCTTAAAAACGACAGCTCCATGTCGATAAATTTACTGGCATGTAAAATAATTCATGTGGGACGAAATTCCGGCACGCCGGTGACGTTGACGTGATCCTAGCAATTGACAGCGTCGTTAAACCACAAAATAATTCTTTGTTAAAGAGCTGATCTGGAGCCTTCCTTTGTGCTTCCTATAGAAGTATTTTGACTTGAAAAAGTATATAGTATTGTGGGTTTGACAATATAAAAAAAAATCCTAACACAACAGTAAATTCTATGCAGAGGGTCTTCAGTCATGTGAACTGTGTTTTGGTGATATCGGCAATGTTGAAGTGTAGATGGTTAAAGATATGACTGGTTCACAAGGCTTTTATCTTAAATATTGACACGATAGCTTCGTTGAACCCTCGGTTAATAGTACGCTGTATAATCCTAAGACAAATTCTCACGTCACAGAAATGTATTATCTCCTTAAAAGGCAAAAATATTATCAAAGTGGTTTTATTTGTAGAGTGAACAATTTCCGAGATACCTGTTATTGGTTTGAATTTTCAAACACTTAATTTTAAAGCCATCGAACAACTTGCAAAAGATTTTACAATCACTTTAGTTTACTACTTCTTATACCTAAAACAAAGTGTGTAAATACGTAGTGGAAATTTAACTCAAAGGAGACAGAACAATAAGCTTTTATAAGAACAGTTTGTAGAAGATTGAGTAGAGAAAGCTACGTGAATACAACATATACGATTTTTTGAACTGTTTGATCAAAAGCTCTGGATCTTTTTTCCTTGTAATTGAAACGCATTATGATTCTGTGCTTGGTGAAAACACGATACTCTCTAAATTTATTTACAAACCTTAATTTGTTCACAGTCTCAAATAGAAGTTTACACCAACTCCATTTGTACCTCAGATCGCATACACTCGGACTCTTTCACCACAGTGGTTGAAGTACAAGCACTTATGAAGCGGTGCGTAGTCATTTACCATTAACGTGCTGTGCCCAGAGCTCAAACGCTGGAATGATCATGTATGTATAGAAACTCAACGAGGCAAGTTGAACCGGCCACCCTTCAGGTATACGGCTGGTTAAGAGTGCGTCCGACGCCAAAGCAGGTAGCTCGTTTTTTTAGTTCCTGTGGAAACTTTACGGGTGTAACAGGTCTTCAATAGCTCTAAATCTAGATATCTCCACCTACTTTTTCACTAACAAGAGAAACGTAACATTGATACCAGAATTACCGACGGGTAATAAAAAGTGTACAAAGAAATGATAGGGAGACAAATAACTCCGATAAATAACTTCCAAATGTTAAAAATTCAATGCATAATGGGAAGAAGCAAGGGTCATATTTTGTAAAGGACTGAGGTCAAGCGATAACTTCCGTGTTAGGGATAACAATTAGTAAGCAGTGCAACTAGGGTAATTAGGGACATGGGGAATTCGGTCAACAAGAATACCTTTAGCTTAAAGGTCAGGTACCTGGAAGTTGGTTATGTTTTCAGAAGTAAAAGTTGCAGTACTTGCGTACACAAAAATTCTTAAAATCCCAATGGGAGTTGAGTTAATATATTTGAAAGATGTATCTAGATACGAATTAACACCTTAAATTGGTAATGTTAGTAGTAAAATTGATAGCGTTAGTGATATGTACTCGATACTTAAGTTGATTAAAGAACGTGTATTTCTGAAATTCAGATTTTCCCTTTGTGTTTTACAGTCTTACAGAAGTGTTTATTGTGACTGATTATCGGTAGTCCATAGCGCCTCAAGACCATGCTCGAATAATATAGATTTAATTGTTTACCCAAGGGAACCTTCTGCTTAGTAATTCAGCATCCCACGGCAAATAAAGCTTCGTATTATTATTAGGGAAACAGTTATTTTTAAACCGTAAAGTGTTGATACGTATGTTGGCATGACTGGTCAGTCATCTGGAGTTTACTTATCACGCCACTTAAAATTTCCAAGAGGGCCATTTTTGGGTGTGTTAACTGTCCGACCAGTTGACGTTTTGGAGAGCATGTAATAAAAATGATATCACTGTAAATTTTCATAGCTTTCGATGCTCTATATGGATAGACACATATGAGTTATACATAGACGTTTATTATTAATATTCAAAACTAAACACAGTTCTGCTTATTTCTTAGTTATTTACCACATTAACGTTTTATGCTAATAGTACTGAGGAACTCAATTTCCAAACATGGGAAAGCCAAACCGACTGGCATATTTGTAAGAGATGTCCTTAGTTGTGTTCCACTAAACACTGGCCAACATGAATACTGGTGGAGAGCGTCTTCAGGATTCTGAAGCAATAGAACGTATACCAAGATATGCCTATGTTCGGTTTGGGGATCGATACCCTTCGCGTGACTATCTGAAGAGAAGTAACAACCCTGCACAATGCCATGAAAGAACAATTTGTTGGCATAGGCAGTCATTATATTCGAATGGGTTTACATCTTCCCCTGTAACAAGGTGAACGCTCACAAGTAACACACCCAAACTTCAAAATCGACATCAGACATTGCAATCGACAATGTAAAGCACTGATGTCATAAATAGATAGTGCATAAGTGGAACAGTAATTTGTGAAGGCGTATGAAAAATATAAGCTCATATTGAATGAATAAATGGCCCAAAATGGGTCATATAGGGTTTGTCACATGAAAAAAACTAAATTGAATGTTTCAGTTCTGGGAGAATTACGCATCATATATTTAATTCGTCATACACATTAATTCGGTTCGTTTGATTAATGAAGTTAAAACGTCTAAAGGATTAATGTTCAGTTTAGAGGCGGTATCACACCAACAAAGTTTGGAAATGGAAACAGGAGTTCGCCTGGCATAAAGCTAGAATTAGACTAAGAGTACAGGTAACAAAAAACTGCATAGTAACAAAGAAATCATACGTTTAGCGTAACGAACTGGCAGCGTGGATTCAAATACTGCATAGAAGGATTTTACATTTTCCTGGTATATCTACCGCTTTGAAAAAATGTTTTCCACCACAAAATTTTTGTGTATAAAGACATGTAACCAATTATACTTTTGGTCATTATTTTCTCATGTCGCGGCATCATGCTCTGGCTGCGACGGAAAACTCTTACATTGCTTTTTTAATACAAGTCCTGGAAAAAAATATTTCCATGCACTGTATTATCTCACGTCATAAGTTCCGAGATTTTGGTCCCCGGAGAAGGTAGTCTGCTTAGTCAACGCATGTGCAGTTACTCCACAAAGGAAATGTGCGCTACTCACAACTAATGACTGACATAAATCCGTCTCCACGCTTCAGTAAAGGCAAACCTCTATTCCTGTCCTTGAACACCAGTAGCAACCCTGATTTTAAGGAAGTGACAGTAACACGTTGACTCCGTGTGGAGTCTAAGTTGTCAAAGTTCTGAATTCCAGTTATTTTCTGTCTCATTAGCTACAAAGGTTAATATATTCCAACCCTGCAGAAAGGACTCAGGAAGAAGGGACCGTGTTGTAAAACGATTAGAAGGGTTCCTCAAAGGAGGCAGCCGAACTGAACACGCGTTTACTAAACAGACTCTAAATATAATGGTTGAGAGGGAGTCTCCAATCAGACTTTTATAGAAACGTGATTTAGTTCGTCTACTAAATCACGCACAGGCACAACTCAGTTAACACTGCATGTTATATGTGTAACTCTTCCCCATTATTTTACAATTTTTCATTTAGACACAAGGGTCTATGGAATGTTGCACTCATTCACTCACAGTAAGCGCATTCAAGCTCTATTGGTAACTATAGTCCAGCAACTCTTTCGAAACACGTGCGACGCAATAACTTGAAGTCTTAGCCACTTTCATTCCTTATCTGGCACTGTGCTAAAGGCAACAACTTTCAATAATTAAAACTCAAACATTTTAAATAATCGAAAAATTGTTGAAGGTTTAGCTTAAAATATTAGAAATACATCGATACCATAGAGAGCATCGAGGTCCGACCCTACTTAAAATCCTAACTGATAAGATTTCCTGAAAAGCTAATAATGCAGAATAACAGCAGCTGTCCATAACTGAAGTATTAAAGACGATGTATTTAGCAGAAAATTACCAATGGGGTTGCAAAGCGGCTGCGCTTTGTTGCAACCATTTGAGAGAAGCCAAGCCACACGTATGTGTGAACGAGGAACAGTCTACCGCTTTTCAATTTCCATGGACAAATGTTGACATTGCCTATGGCAAAGCGATTTAGGATACAAGCCTCCATACCGCTAACGTCATTTCAGGAGTTATCGACAGTTTACAGTGCCCGACCATATCCTGAACCTCATTAAAACCGTGCCTAAGGTTTTCGATCGTCTGAGGTAGTCTGTACCTGTGCAAGATTACTACCTCAGGCTGCATCCGCCATTTATGCCCAAAAACCATAAAAAAGTAAAATTGAGGCACACCTTCAAACAATTATAATGCACTAATGTAAAGCATAGATACCGTTGTTTCTAAGAAATAGATTAATATAACTGGATCTCTCTGAGATGTCCAACTTCATTTCTTAAATCAGAGTAAACTAGTGCTTGCAAAGCTAATGACTGAGGAGTAGAGCAAAGAGCCAAGAAGTGTGTATGCAATGCTATAGCCTAGGTTTGAACCACAGATCTTCGACTTTCGGTGTCATTGGTCTAACGAGCTGATGATGATGATGATGATGATGATGATGATGATGATGACGATGATTATGATGATAACAACAACAATATTAATACACAGCATGTAAAATTTCCGATATGAATTTCTTTATTAGAATGCGTGAGTGAGTGAGTGAGTGAGTGAGTGAGTGAGCGAGTGAGTGAGTGAGCGAGTGAGTGAGTGAGTGAGCGAGTGAGTGAGCGAGCGAGTGAGTGAGTGAGTGAGTGAGCGAGCGAGGAGTGAGTGAGTGAGTGAGTGAGTGAGTGAGCGAGCGAGTGAGTGAGTTTTGTATAAGGGCCCGTCGACAACTAGGTCATTAGGGCCCTCTTTATTAGAATGCAATGCTTCCTCTACTTACTGTAAGCAGGTAGTAGAGAGAAATATAATCAATACATATTATGCGACCTTAGCCTATCTAAATGTGTAAATTAGCTGCAGAGGGTGACGAAGACAGTCCTAAGCCATAGCTGTCATTTAACAGGTTGCACAAAATAGGAAAGAGAAACCTAGGGAGCCGTGTGATTCAGCAGATATACCGTAATTTGCATGGAACTACATTAACGGTGGTGTATCAACCTGCTTATTTTCTTCAAATCCTAATAACGATGTTTCTCGTAACTATACCATCTGTTTCCAGTATGTTTTGCTCAAAGCAAAACGAAAAGCGCTGTAGCCGTCTTTTGCCTGAAAGTTTAGTACAGAATGAAATTAGTTTCCGTCATGAGAAACCTTTGCAAAGGTTGTCATTTACCTTTATTATTTACTCATGTGAGCGATTGCAACGTAAAAGAGGACTGCCTAGCAGGTACCTTATTCAACGCCTGTATCTGTAATTAGTTAGTTTCTCTTCGCTCAAATTTCGAACTGCTGTGTAGTTTCTGCTTATAAAGTTTGAAACACTTGCAGCAGATGCTGAGGCACTCCCCTGTCGTACCAAGTTTTCTGTCCTTCATTTTAATAAGGCAACTTCCACGTCTCAGAGCATGACCGCATGAGTGAATTTATCAAGAGGCATAAAGTTGGCTTAGCGATGTACATTTGGTTTAAATTCCTTCATGGCAAGCAATCTTATGTCATGCAACTGTACTGAAAATGTACATGAATCAGACTTCAGGTTTTTCAGCATAAATCTAGTAACCTTTCCCTCCTCAAGGGAAGATTGCCTTATTCACTCAGAAAATATGTAACCCAGAGGAAGACAAGCTTCAAGCGGTGTGATGTATTGGAAAGAAGAGCAAGGCTACCAGTTCATTTGATGTCAGGGGAGAGTCGTGTAATGCTATGTTGCTTAGATAAACTGCTTTGCGAGTACAGAACTGGAGGGTTCGGTCAGCTGCAACGCAGTACGGGTGCAGTCTTCGATAACAAACTTCCCAGATATTACGTCCTAACATTGATAAACTACTTAATGAGAAACGGAACAGAAAGGGTCGGAAAAAGTCCACATGGTATTGTTCTGTGTGGCTCTCTTTTAGCATGAAGAGAAAATGACATTATGTGCAGTAGTGTCGTAGGAACAGCTAGCTGAGGAACTTTGTACTAATGGTTAGTTTGAAACTTTAGGCATACTGGATTTAGCAATTTTGGTAAACAAGAATACAGGTTATTTCAATTATGTTCTTCTTGTTTATCTTATTACCCTCCCCGTGTGCAGGATTGAGACTCAGTAGGACTTACAAGTCAGTACCTAGTGTCAGGCGCCTCTCGGGGAGCAGACGAACCTATGTACCGCACAGTGAGAACCGAGAAGCAGGTGGTCAACCCAACACAAGGTACGAGAGTGAGGATGATGGTGATGATATGAAATGCAGGTGAAATGGATGAATGGAAAGGTGATGATGGAGCAGTTGGTGGGCTGAGTGGCGAGGGAAACAGGAGACTCCGAAGAAAACCCGCCCAGACGCCGCTTCGTCCACCACGAATACCACATGTGGGTCCCTGGGGTCGAACTTGGACTGCCTTGGCGATAAGCGAATGATCTAACCGTTCAGCAATGGCGCCGCTATTATTTCAGTTATACTAATGGAAATTACAGTTACTTAAGAAATGGATATTGTGAAGCATTTTTATCACTCGATTGACTCCTTCGTATTATGGGTGCCTACGGCTGCTCACACATGAGTCTTAATCTCGGGTATCCGTGGTGGTTACAGAGAGCGATATTGTAGTTTTGTTAGAACTCTTTATTTGTTTTATTTTTACACATTTAAGCTTTGCTGAACAATTTTAAATAGAATAAAATATGCAGTTTAACGTAACGCTGGAACGAACTTTCACCGTGTTGCTTACATGTATCTCTCCCTCGTAACGATGCCTGTCTCCTACTGTCCCTCAGTCATTTTTTTTCTTTAGCTTCCCAAACATCCATAATGGCCCTCACTTCATTAAGTCAAGACTTTGCCCTCTGGCAAAACCCCTCGGGTTTCCGATACTTTGTAAAAATACAATAGCAGGCTCTTTTTTCTCTATGTTGAAGACCTTGCCAAACTAATTGTATCTCGTTTACGTTAATGTTTGGGACGTTCGCTAATGACCCTTGGTAATGCCTTTTTGGCATCCCTTCACCTGTGGTACATATTCTTAACCCTTTGCTATTAATGGATTTTGTAACTTTGATATATTCTGTATATCATAAGCGCTATACAAAAAACTGCTACAAATGCCCCCCATATACATTATCATATTATGTAAGAATATGATAAGGTATATGTCTTGCCCGAAATCATTTTCTTGTTAAAATTTCGCGATTGTTCAGCAAATCTTTCGTCAATTACATACAAATACTAAAAGGGTTTACACTCAAATTCTTAAAGACATAGCTTGTACATAGAATACCCTTCACATATTTACATTACACAAATCAGCACTCAACACACATAGGGTTATATTTTTAATACTACATAGTGATTTAATATTATTTTACATGTTTCTTCTTTCATTGATCTTCTGATTCTATATAATTATTTTTATCAAAAGTCTTTTATGGTTATGGATTGTTCTGCTGGTTTCACTTTTAATTTGTTTTTTTTTTTTTTTTTTTTTTTTTTCACACGCACATTATCCACTTCACTGTTTTTTTTTTTTTTTCGATATATTCACTTTGCTTAATATTAATTACGTTATTCTTACAGTTATTTACAAGTTTACATAGAAACAACTAGGCCCTCATTTTCATGATCCAACCATTCTTTCAACTACTTCTCACCATTTCTTTTCTTACTTTTCGATACTATTTGAGGAATTTCTATACGGTCTTATTAGCTGCTTATGCCATCTCCCAATCGATTTGTTTGTTTTTAAGTCCACTAATTCATAAGTATGCTCTCCGAATTTCTCAGTAATCATTACCGGACCTTTATATAATAGCTCTAATCTATGACTTCTCCCCCTTAACGCATTGGATAATTTATAATCCCTGGCGAGGACTAGATCTCCTACCTGAGGATTCCATTTATTTTTACGTTTCTTGATTTTTGATTTCCTCTTTTCCGCTTTTTCTTGCAATCTGTCAAAAACGATCTTAGCCCTTTGTTCCTCTGATAATGGCTGACTTCTCTCAATCGTTCTTGGAGTATTTTTTAAAATGGGTTCAGGGTCAATTCCCTGCATTATCTGTATCGGTGCAAAACCAGTTGTAGTATTTACAGTATTATTAATAATTTTCTCTATGATGGGACAATACTTTACCCAGTTTCGATGGTTATTATGAGTAAGCACTCGAAAATAAGTCCCTATTTCTCTTAATATCCGCTCTGTCGGATTCCCTGAAGGAAAATAATAAGAACAATGATATAGTTTTATCTGGTGGCTACTTAGAGTTTCTTTGAAAATTTTATTCGCTACTTCAAACGAATGGGTGTAACAGTTACATCTTCCAGGCTTTTCCGAGAATACCCCCCTGTTTTCTATTAAAATTTCCCGTAATTTTCCTTTTTGTTCCTCATTTAGTCTCTCAGCTTGGTGCACCTTAGATCCTATTAAATTTTCTATCTGGACACAGTCATCTCTTTCGTCGTACTCATTTATATTACTATTCTTCAAGTTAAATTTTGGGTTTTCTCGGGGTTTCTTTTCTTCGTCAAAATCACAGAAATAATTACCTCTACTTACAATATTTTGTTCCTCTATTTCATCGTAGTTCCCAACTTTTAATTCTGCTAATTCCATCGCTCCAATATTTATTACCTCGACAAAGAATGTTTCCCCCTCCATTTCTTCCTCTACCTGATCCCGTACAATTATCCTCGAAGTATGGTCTAAAAATGGTACAATTATGGTGTCAAGTCCTGTTTCAAACTTAAAACTTCTATTTTCAAAATCTATGATGGAATTCCAAGCATAAAGACTATCGCAACCGATTATTACGTCAAAAACAAGCCTGGGTACAACCAAAAATAATATTTCAATGCATTTATGTGCGATCTCGACCTTTACCATCACTTGAAATTTTACCCTTTCTTTCCTTTTACCTACCGCTACAGAGCAATATATCCCATAAACTGGCAAAGATAATAATTTTACACCACTACTCACTAAATTTTCAAAAAAAATTTGGGAACACACAGTAGTATTAGCGCCTGTATCAATAATAGCCTGAAATAATTTCCCGTTAATACCAATATTTATTCTTGGCGGATCAATTAAAATTTCATTCTCTGTATTTTCTTTATGTTTTTCGATCAAACATTGCCTTCTCTGTCCCTTATTCTCGAAGTACTTCCCATAATAAGAACATTCATCATTCCCAATCTTCACTGAAGGCGAAGTTGACTGGGTTTGGAGTTTTCCGAAAGCTTACTAATGGCTCCTGTCCCATTCCCATTATATGAAGGTCCCGGGTTTGAATCCTGGTGAAAATTTGTTTCTTCCAATCTTTTTACCGCGTTTATAGCGTCTACCCTTTCTTCCGGATTTGGAGAAATTCTGCTATTCCCATTTCTTTCTTCTTGCCTAGGGGAATTCGGTCTGTACCAATTATTATCATGGTGATAATTATTTCCCGAAGGAAATCGATTCCTAGTGTACCTCCCCCTTCTATCTCCGTAATATCTATTTGCCTGTACGTAATTAATTTGAGGGTTTCTTTCCCGTGGATAATTCTCAACCCTTCTTCTATTATCCTGAGGCTCAAAATTATTTCTTCTATCCTGAGGCTCAAAATTATGTCTCCTATCCTGAGGCTCAAAATTATTTTTCCGGTGGTAATTATTGTTTTTAGGGACCGGGCCATGATACCGTTGCCGAGCATCAAAATTCCTGACATCACCTGAACCTGCCCCCTGCCCGAAAATTTTTGTTGGAGATCGGTTGTTTCCAAAAGGTCTCTCATTACTTGCCTCGTTTTGGCTCTTATTTCTTTCTAGTGCGATTAACAAGTCAATCATTGCCGCTATTGTTATCGGCTTCGCAATAATCAGATAGTGTTGAATTGTTTCCGGAAAATGTGTGGTTATTAAATTAATTAATTCTATTTCTCCCATCGGAGGGTCAAGCATCTTACATTTTCTAGCTATAGCCATAAAATAATTAACCATGCATTGATCTTTATGCGGGTTATATTTCCCATTACTCAGTTCCAGTCTTATATTTGCCTGCCTGCTAGGTCCCCAATATCTATTTAAGAAAATTTCCTTAAATGTCCGATAATCATTACTTAATCCTACTGATAACTCTAACCAGTTTGAAGCGTTGCCTTTAAAACATTTTCTGACAACCGTCATCTTATATTCCTCGGGAATACCTTTTACAAGAAAATACTCTTGCATGCTATTTATAAAAGCCTTGGGGTCATCAAATTCTTCGTTTTCAAAGGTTGGTGGTGAAATTTCATTCAAAACATGGTTGGGCCATTGCAAATGTGGACTATTGCGTGCATTAACATTAACATTTGTATTACTATTACCTGAGGTACCAGCATTTAAATTTAACATCGGAATGTCCGCGGACGCATTACGCATCGCTTCGTCCCGTGCTGCTACCGTAATAGTATTACTACTCACAGAGTCACTAACATTGTCAGACATACATATGTTATTTAATCTTTCTTTCAGTTTGTCATTTACCTCATCTACACTCACAGCTAATCTCCTAGTTTCCCTCTCTGATTGCTCTAATCTTTTCCTACAGATTTCTAATTCCTTGCTATTAATTTCCCTTTCCTTAGCTAATTCAGTAGTTATTTCCTCCCTTAATTTTCTATTTTCTTTCTCTACATTTTTATTAACTGTTTTAATCTCTTCCCTAACCTGTTCCTGACTTTCCCTCATTTCAATTCGTACATTTTCAATTTCAATTTTAACCTCTTCCTGATTATTTCTAACCTCACTTCTTACATTTTCTATTTCATTTCTAACTTCCTCCTTGAAATTTTCTAAAACCTTCTGTTGTTTCTCAATCTTATTTCCTATTTTGACTAAATCCGCTGTTAAGTTCTCCCTCGTATTTTCTACCTTTTCCTTAATCTCTTTCTGACTTTCTGTTAAACCCGTTAAATCTTTCTGACTCTGATCTACCTTTTCTGTTAACCCCGTTAAATCTTTCTGACTCTGATCTACCTTTTCTGTTAACCCCGTCATCATTGACATAAGTGACTTTAATATTTCATTAGTCTCCATGCTTCCCCCTGTTTCTTCTCCCTGATTTTGTATATTCGTATCAGCTACTCTGTCCCTTGCATTATCTACATTACTATATACACCTTCTCCCACTCTCTCATCACCCTCCTGCACTTCCATATTTATATCTAATTGCTCGATCATTTTCCCGTTCCTTAAATACATTGACTATATATTACAACACGTAGATAAAATTCTCACTCAGTACCTTAATCAGCTTACTGCACTGCTATTCGATGTGGATCCTCTCGTTCCTGCTGTGTCCTGGGTCACCTTCCCTGGAGTTCACGACCTTTGTTGTTCAGCTCCCTGAAGTTCTCCGCATACCTTATTCTGCTTCCCTGAAGTACTCTGAAGTTCTCGCTCAGCATTCCTGAAATTCTCTGAAGTTCACGCTCAGCATTCCTGAAATTCTCTGAAGTTCACGCTCAGCATTCCTGAAGTTCTCTGAAGTTCACGCAGCATTCCTGCAATTCTCTGAAGTTCACGCCACACGTTGGAGCGCCAATTTGAAGCATTTTATATCACTCGATTGACTGCTTCGTATTATGGGTGCCTACGGCTGCTCACACATGAGTCTTAATCTCGGGTATCCGTGGTGGTTACAGAGAGCGATATTGTAGTTTTGTTAGAACTCTTTATTTGTTTTATTTTTACACATTTAAGCTTTGCTGAACAATTTTAAATAGAATAAAATATGCAGTTTAACGTAACGCTGGAACGAACTTTCACCGTGTTGCTTACATGTATCTCTCCCTCGTAACGATGCCTGTCTCCTACTGTCCCTCAGTCATTTTTTTTCTTTAGCTTCCCAAACATCCATAATGGCCCTCACTTCATTAAGTCAAGACTTTGCCCTCTGGCAAAACCCCTCGGGTTTCCGATACTTTGTAAAAATACAATAGCAGGCTCTTTTTTCTCTATGTTGAAGACCTTGCCAAACTAATTGTATCTCGTTTACGTTAATGTTTGGGACGTTCGCTAATGACCCTTGGTAATGCCTTTTTGGCATCCCTTCACCTGTGGTACATATTCTTAACCCTTTGCTATTAATGGATTTTGTAACTTTGATATATTCTGTATATCATAAGCGCTATACAAAAAACTGCTACAATTGGTATGTAAACCTCAATTTTACTGAGTATTTAAGGTACTTTATATTAAATAGCAGAATCGATTTTATCTGAACTAACAAAGGTCTTACATTTACAAAATATGCAGCATAAATGTCTACCTCTAGATTTTTGGGTACAAAGGAACAATTGCAAAAGATTTGTATCAATATTTTATTGTGAAAAATACAATGGTACACTGTTTAATGCAACTCAATGAAGGCGAAAGAAATACAAAACAAATGTTTATACTTTATCAAGGGTACAAATGGAATCCTAGAACGCCTTTTACGTTAACTACTGTATTGTTTTGTACTATTCACATACTCCACTCAGTATGTTTCATTAATGGGGGGTTGGATGTTGCTATCTTAAGGAAACTGTAGAACAGCTGTAGACGAGAACTGCGTGTTAGGCAGATTCGTATAGCATTGCCGTTGGAAGAAAATTCATTATGAATAAAAAATACATACTGATGCAGGTCAACATTATTTCTCACTCATTAAGAACTAGACAAATTACATTGAGTTTATCATTACAATACCCACAACAACAACAACTACATGTATTCTTGAGAAGTGCTTTGTGTGTTCAAAACCACTTTTCCAATGTTGTAGGATACATCGAAGGTAGGCAGGCGTACGTTTGACAGAGCGCTTATTCGCAATACTTCAACGCAGACCTCTTAAAATGTACCCATCTCTTTCAATTAAGAGAGACATCGTTTGTGTCTGTAGATGCGGAAGATCTTCAGGATACCTAGCCAAAATAATATGCCGACGAGCCGTTCCTACAACGCCTCAGCTCATAGCGCACTAAGTTTTATCTGTGAAGCAAATTTAGCGAGTAACTAACTCATTTTTATAACGAAGCTTAGCCTAGCTCTTAGATTATGTTGACTAATTATTTCATTCTATGTTAATTTACTATACACAATATCGTCAACCCCTTGAAGCACCAGTGAGAGGTATACCAAAACAAAGTTAAACTTGAACTTGAGGTTTCGATGTGGAGAAACCAATTAGGTAAAGTAATTAGTGCTGAAAGTGAAGAATTGCTTTCTCTCTAACACGTTTCCAGTGAGTAGTTTGCCTTCTATAAGAGAAGTTCACCTGCTTATCCGCCATTAGCCTCCAGTTTAGAAATAGCTACTCGTAAAAATTTACTAACCTAGTGACTTGTATTATGACCAAAACAATTCAAGGCATTTACATCTCATGATATACTGTTCATTTCCAAAGCTGCGATTACGTTTTCATGGGACATGTAGTGTGTTGTCAGTGCTATGTAGACATCTCCTTTGAGGGCGTCCCTTTCTCCAGTATGTCTATTACCAGCTGCTCCAGTGATGACGTATGAAATCTTTTCTCAGGGTATGCCTGGTCGAGTGTGTAGATGAACACCTGAGCTAAGTTGACGATAAATTTGATGGAGGCTCATAACGATCTTTTGAAGTGAGCTGCTGAATGTTTAGGTTTCTGAATCTTGTTACTCAAAATCGAAACTATTGAACTATAATCCGCTAACTTCAAAATACTCGAGACTTTTCGTTTTAAAAGTAACTGGTTTGTAATAAAAATGCGAAGTGTACGTTGCCATTACCCGAGCGCGGTGAGTGCCGGGGCTGCAGTGGAAGCTTCTAAAAGTATAAAAAGCTCAAGAAGTAAAGGACACAAAATTTAGAGATAGACGCTCTGTCCCACCGACAGGGCTACCCTACAAACGTTCTTACATAATGTTCCTATCTTAAAATTGCAAATTCGTACCTAAAACGCTACTCTTACTCTGCGGATTTCATTTCCATTCTAATTTTCAGAATTGTATCTAGAAGCGATGGCTGAACGCAATGAGTTCCAGGAACACCTTGAGCTTATAGTGTGCGTTCACTGGGTTCTATCATAACCTTAATTACCTAGCTACACTAGTTTAAATAATTTCCTGTACCTCAGTACCTAAATTGCATCGCTTATGACCCCCATCCTCTGACAAAATCTTACATTTCCTAGCTAACGGCTAACCCACACTTATTGCATTATGCACTGATTGTGACGTACGGCAATTATTTACCTACATCCGTATCATTTATTTATGAAATTATAAATCTTTCCCGTGAATAATGGAAAATAAGTCATATAGAGCCTGTTATAGACAAGAAATATGCATTTGTTTCGGTAGCACCTACTGGGTGATAAAACCTATTTGACACTACCGCTCGTCAGCTTAAATCGGTGGCAATATTGTTTAAGAGAGAGTAATTCCGTGTAGTCGGTGCACTTAGTTGCTGGGAACTGAAATGGAGGGCGATATAGGTAGAGCACCACCGAGCATGGGCGGAGAGGGCCAATTAGAACAGCAGTTGGAAGTCACCTGCCACTAATGTTGACATGAGCAAGTCAGTATCTTGCAACTGGTAAAGGAGTGCTACTTTGTATGGATAACTTTTATTAATTTTCTTTTCTGTCGTTTTGCATGAAAATAATCAGAACCTTCCATAAACTCTGGCCAAGATTTTCGGAACTTCTATCGAAATTCTCTCTACATCAAATTTTCTAATTTTGAAGAGGCGACTCCCCTTACGTGTAATTGAGCCAATTGCGCCAGAAACAGTTATATATCGTAATAACAGGCAGTAAGTAAAAAATATGAATTTGGCACTGATGTCTGAAATTTCCTTTTACTTTTATGTTTTTAATTTTCCAAATTGTGCGAAAGCTAGCGAAAAAATCTTTCAGACCCAGGCCAACATCGTTATGAGCAACACGTTGTGTTATCCTCCCAGTTTGAAAAGAACTTAAATAACTGCGAAAAATGGGACTCGGTAACTTAAAGTTGAGTTGTTATTTATGGAGAACAACCGGATTTACTTCCCTTCCGAAGGAAACCACGAAACTTAGCAATTCCAGAGACAACCGCTAGACTGAATGTCAAAAATGTTCATGTTTCCCAGATCTAGCTCTTAAGGCAATTACTAGATCATGCAGTTTCGTGGTACTCCCGAAAACGTTCTTCCTGTTACCCACAAGAGCAGTGAAAGCCAAGGTTCACTCACTAGCGGTTACTCCTACATTTAAACTCAGAGGTCCTGAGTTCCAAATAAATGAAATCAGTACAGCAATGGATCGAAATGCAAACGTAAGAAAAAAGGCGTGATGATCACAATCTCGACTGGGTTTAACAATTAACTTAAATATATTATTGAACAAAATGGTAACCTATACTGAAGAAACAACTGGCCTTAACAGTTATAGGTATATAGTGGTATATATAAAGGATATAGGACACATTTGCCAAACTACTTGCTAATAAAGTGCCTAGAAGTAGCTTTGCTACAAGTATTCTTAGATATATTTCTTTCAGCGGCAGACGCTTCAGTAACGGAATTAATCACCATTTGCTATGTGAGGCATGCTTGAAGCTCACGTAGTTTGTTGTTCCATCAAGCATCGCGGATGACAGATCCTTCCGGCGGCAGGCAACAAAAAGTCTTGTCTTGTTCCGAGAGATCCTGTGTTGAGGAGAGAACGATTAGCTTGTTTACGTGCAGCTGGCAGCTCAACGGGCGAAGGAAGGAAAGAAGATGCTAGGGATAAAGCAATAATTCAATCACAGTAACCACCGTGAATTTCTTAAGCTTAATGTTAGTTCTAATCGAGATTGGTTGAAAAAGTAAGAAACCGCGTATGCACATAGTTAAAATAACGAAGTAACCAATTGACCAAAGTATCGCTGGAGTTGTTCCCCAGAAACAAGCTTCCAGTTTCAAAATATCTTCATTTTAATTTTGAATATGTCATAATGTAGGATACACTACTCTAAAGCGGATAATAGGACAGATTGTGTTAGTTTTAAAAAAGTGTCTCTGTTCTCAAGAACACATCAGTTCTAGTAGCTGTGACCATCTACCGGCCGAAAAGAAAACCTCCTTTACACGTTATGTGCAATGAATGCAAGCACGCGTGTATATTGTACTGTGTGTAAAGAAAAGGAAAGCAATCATTTTAAAGGCAAATGAAAAGTGCCTATACTGTGACAAAACGACAAAAATCCGATCCTGTTACTTTTCTGTCATTTTATTGTCTTCTAAACTACAAATATATAGTTTTCTTCTCGTCATTAACACAGTTTACAGCCTATCCTGTTATCACAACTCATAACTTTTACTTCTCGTAACTTTTCTCAGTATTTTCAGTGCCTTTCTTCACTTTCTCAGTCCCTCACACTCTAACCACGTTACTATCACTCGACGCTCGACAATCTTCTCACGACTTACACACGACGGCACACACACGCACAACTGGCTCACAATCACTGGCCATAGCTCTAATTCTAAAACTAAACTGACTGACGACCGACCCTGCTACTCTCTCATATCCTTTTATACTGGAAATGACGTCACACGAATCATTCTCGGCTCCACATACACACGCCCTGGAAATGACTCAGCTAGAGGTCTCGCGAACGGTCTCGATGCCTTTTGTTTCTGCCGCCTCATTGTTACAGTAACGTACACACGTCGGTCTGGGTGGCTCAGTTGGTTAGACGCTGGCCTACTGATCTCAAGGTCGCGGGTTCAAACCCGACCCAGGTCGATGGTTTTTAAGCGTGCTTAAAAACGACAGCTCCATGTCAGTAGATTTACTGTCATGTAAAAGAACTCCTGCGGGACAAAATTCCGGCACACCGGCGACGCTGATGTGATCCTGGCAATTGACAGCGTCGTTAAACAACAAAATAGTTTTTTCTTTAGTAACGTACACACAACAGGGGAGCGAGGCAGCCTGGCCCTGAACATATTAGTCCGCTCCCCGCCGAGCGCAGAAACCGCCTCAAATTAATTTTAAAAGGAGCCTTAAGTTCTCGTTGTTATTCCAGAACAAACGCACTGATTTTTTGCATTTAACTTTAATTATTAAGTTTAAGGGTTTTTAGAAGAAGTTATGGCCATCTTCGTCAAAGCCGGTAATTAGTACTACCAATTGCTGATATAAAACACTGTAAATACGCTTAAAAGGGTCAGTAATTTCGGTCAAAAAAGGTCAATGAATTGCAAGCGTATACCGATGACATAAAATACTCCTTTATGTCAAGAGTCATTCATCTGCATGCATAACGTTAAACATGGTAAATTTTTCCTTCATAAATTATTTCACATTAAATAATATGTGCTTAGTTACTTAGAATATGGCGAAATAATGTTGAAATTGTTATGGAAATGAGTACATTTACAAGTCGTAGTCATAAAGGAAATGAATTATTCCTCCATAGTCATAGCGACGAGCACTTTAGAGTGAGAAAAGATGCACCTAACATTGAATATTTCGAAAATGGCTAAAACAACTATTGACACATATATAGTTTATTGAACTTAATAATTTGTCCCTGACGTAAAATTGTCTCCCTTATACTTTCTTAGCTATACCTCTTCATTCTCTGTTTTCCCTCCTCGTGTGGAGAACTTGCATCTCCCCGGTCTCGAAGGGGGTGCCTGGGTCAGATGCCTGTTGAGGAGCAGACAAACCCTGGATCAGATAGGATGGACCAGCAGCTTGAAGCCTGGTATGAGAGTGAGATGATATGAAATGAGGGCGAAATGATGAAAGCGAAGGTGATGATGGAGCAGTTTTTGGAACCAATGGGGGGAAACCGGAGAACCCGGAGAAAACCTGCCCAGACAAAGAATCGAACCCGGTCGTCTTGATGAGAGGCGATCGGTCTAACCCAATAATGCGCAAATCCGTCTCTTTGGAGACGCTTATGTAGTTAGCGGCTACAAAGCCACCTCCTTCCCTCAGTCGGAGGGTGAGTCAGCTAGTGCCTGTGACATGTAGAATCACAACCAGACAGTCAGTATCCAGTGACGGACATAAGAAGGCGATTCCGTGGCATCTTAATATTTTGAATACACTTGCAGAGGAAAGATAAAACCATAATTGTTCTACTTGATGTTGAATTATATTTATGGCAAAATTTACACTATGGTGAGGCCAGTTGGAAGTTTGTGACATATAATTTTCCCAGGTTAAGATTATTATTCACAGTAAATACAGAAAACTGTGGAAATTATCAAACAGCTGCACATTAACTTTCAGTTCTAAGTTTGCCAAACTGAAAACTATTGATTGATGGAGGTAAATGGAACCTCCCCTCTTTCGCAAATGTTGGACATCGCTGGTCTAAGCACTCGGCCACGGCGCCATCTGCTAGTTCCACAAGACGCTATCTACAAACATTTTAAAAGAATTAAAGGAATTCATTGGCTACTCAAATAAAATTTAAAGACATCCTTTGAATGTCTACATGTAAAAGAAATATTTCATCAAACTTTGTGTGGAAATATTTTTAAAAAGGCAAGTCATAAATAATTTATATGTAAAGAGAACTTTGGGATGGGGAATTTTTAATAATCCTGCCTTCTATCCCTCTCTCTCTCTCTCTCTCTCTCTCTCTCTCTCTCTCTCTCTCTCTGTCAAGCGTGCGTGCGTGTACCTTTTTTCAAAAAAGTTTGTTTTGGTTTCTTCACCTCCACAGCTAAGCCTTAGAGGAAGTAGCAATCACGTCTGCAAACCACATGTAGAAGTTTTGCAACCAAGGAAATAATACTTCCCTTATTTTTGTCGTTTAATTCACACATTTCAAGAACAAATCTGCTTTTACGCTCTCAAATTCGTTTGTATTATTTAACTATGCTTTTCCTTTTTCCTTCTTTCTTAGAACTTTCTAGTGTATTTGTAACATAGGAAGCGCTTTATGCCTTTTAAAATGTTAAAAAGGGTGAACTTTTCTACGCCTAAATCTAAAGCAATTTGCTCATATTATAAACATGTAGATACAAATACACACAATCTGGAGATGCAACACACTTTGCTTTTAGGACTACATAATGCATTAAGAGTATATCTGCACCCTTAATATATATACACCTGATTTCAGAACAAAGTTTTGTTTCTTTACTGCTTTAGAGTTGTGAAATCAGTCATGTGCTGCAAAACTCTGTATTACGTTCAACGCTCTCAGCGAGGTCAATACGTATTTACAGAGGCAAAGCTATTATTTACAGAAATTAATTTACAAAGAGAGAGAGAAAAATAACAAACGCTTTAGCTCGCTCAAGAACGGCTTGAATAGCTATCGATTCGTTACGATTGTCATAGCAACAACAAATACAAGTTTCCGTGACAAATTTCGTCCTTTTGTCAACCAAAATGTCTCTAAACGCGTTTGAAACAAAACTGCGACAGGAGCTCGAATTGGTGCCTATTGGATAGCTTTGTACTCTATTACGTAAACAGCATTGTTCCATCAAAGAGTAGAAGCTATTTTAGAGCAACCAGTGAACAAACCGATAGTTACTACAGGCACCTATGTGCGTTTAGTCGTAAAGCAAATAAAATAATGTGGAAAAAAGGGTATAAATAGTAATTTCAACACCGTAGGGAAAAGAGCAACCGTTTCTGCACCTATTTGGTTGCTTTTCCTTGAACAAAGGGCAAATATTGCATCAATTTAGTAGCCAGGTGCAAAGATAGCAAAAATAATTCAGAGTTCATTATTCACAGTCATCGTCAATACAATGTATTTGCCATTGAGCAGGTGAGTAACAGCAAATTGTGCACGTTATAGTCAATTTGTTTATGAGGTGTTGGAAGTTAAGTTTCATCCTATGAAACTGGGAGGAATGGTTTAGAAGGTGGTGTGCTGTGGTGGGCTATTACCAATAATTCTTTTGCCATATCCTTTCATTTCATTTTCCTCTTCATCTTTCAATTTGCAGGGCTTGGCGATATGAATGATGGTGTGCGGCGTGTGCTGTGGATATTCTTTAACTAATTGTTTCTTCCATGACATTAAAGGTTTTTCCCGAATCTGTACACCAGCACTGAGGTACATCGAAAGATCGGTTAAGGGTATTCAATCTGGAAACGTAAGTGATTCCGCTGCGCAGCGCCTGCCAACACTAGGTCTGGCCTCCTTTCGTGCTCTCTAACTTCATAACTTCCTCCCGGAAGACACATTGGACCTAGCCATGATCGCAGTGATGCTTCCCCATCTTTTCATTTTTTTTAACTAACGTCATCCAACGTAATGTCATATCGGACGGTGAATGAATGAAACCGGTGAAATGATGCTCAAATGAGCCCGAGGTCCATGGAGCTTTAACTTACCCGACGTTTCTCTTGTCAGGATAAGTGAAAACCTAGGAAAAAATTTTAGCCGGATAACTTACCCCAAGCGAGATTCGAACTCGTGACCTCTTGAAAGTGAGGCAGACACGCTAACCATCACGCTACCGAGACGCCAAAAAAAAAAAAAAAAAGAAAATCGATACCAAGATTTTAACTGGGAATAAATTTTGAGGTCCCCTCATAAAACAGGTTGGATAAAAGTAATGGGGATCCTACTACCAAAAATCGTCATTTGGCAGTCGAAATGAACTGTAGCACACACAAGTTCGTACGTACTATCTCAAATGATATGCTACATAATGAGAAACTAAACTTACATACGCGTACTGTAGGCACTACATTCTTTGTAGTGAATAAGACGAGCGTTCCATATTACATACTGTGACGCCGGGCGCGGCACAAAACAAAGGACTGTCGGGGCTAAGCTACTTCACACCACATGCCAGGCCGGCGAGCAAACAAAGGCGCCCATGGTCAGACTGCCATGCGCGAATGTTTGTGTGTGTCCGTGACAAACAACAACCAGTACGGCAGAAGCAAAAGGGGTTTTCTCCAGATCTTCCGAGAAAGATTAGACTGCGTCATCGCCGGGGTTTTGTGGAAGTTCAGAAAATTTCTTTGATGTCATCCCCTTGTATAAGTAGGCGAGGCGACGAACGGGAATAGAGTTACAGTTACAGACACGAGTCGGTCAGTGTGTCAGGCAGCTGTGCGTGTGTATCGGTGTGGCGCAAAGAAGATTTACTGAGCGTCGAGTGATTATATCGTCGTAAAATACAAAATGATTATCCGGGCTTGGGGGCCGTGGTCTATTGGACGTTTCGTTCAATGCTGCGTCGAACATCCTCAGTGGTGTGACCGTAGTACTCTGCTAGTCTCGACGACGACTGATACGCAATTTGATCAATATACCGTGGTAGTTTGTGTATGAGAGGCAGAGAAAGTGAAGAAAGACACTCAAAGGACTGGGTCAAGTTTACGAGAAGTAAACAGTTCAGAGTTGTGTTAACGACGAGAAATAAATTTGTGCTTGTGATAAAAGTTTAGAACACAAAATGATAGAAAAGTAACTATACTAGATTTTGTCATTTTATCACAACACCATGCAATACGCTTCACCACACAGTAGTGCAATTGAACGTCACACACATCTAGTGACAGTGACTAACATTGCATTAGAGTGTGTTTTGTTTACATCTGTCACGTCACAAATAGGTTTCACAGTCGGAGTCTTCAACGATATTCACATAGCGCAGTAGCAAAGATTCTGCAATCCCTTGTTCCTATCCTCAAAATGCGTATTTTGGTACTGCGGTTTTACTATACATTGATTTTTCATACCCATTCTATATATGCATAAGAGGAATAAAATTAATGTTTCCTAATATTTCTTACCTGAAGAAGAATTTATATAAATAACTGCGTGTTCTTGGAATATTAAGACAGACATTTGTCTTGGCCGAACACACTTTGACCGATCAGACATAAATCGATTACACTGATCAATCTATGACTCTCCTGCATCGCCCCTTTAGCTAACGTTAGGCAACTGTTTCATTGAGATTCATGGGAAAATCGGATAGGTTATGACTATTCGGATACCCAAAGCATAAATCTGGACGCATGTGTTGAATTTCACAATTTGAAAACGTGTGTATTGATTGGCAACAAGACCATTAGTTACAACTGGAATTGCGGCTAACATTCGAGTACGTATGTACGTTTTAAAGTGCTTTGTACCGACGACGTGTTCATTGCTACTGTGAATGTAAGAGCCACCGCTGTCATCATGGTCTTGCCTGGCAATGACGCAGTGCCCGCTGGGCATGCACAGTCTGCCCGCACTGGCTTTAATGCAAAATGGGTGCTACGACTGTATGAAGGGGTAAGCAGAAACTAGCCTGCACACAACCACCTCTACCTCTGCTTTGCCTGCTTCTTTAAGTACCGGATGAAAGATATTGCTTTGGTCATGCGTTAACCAGGTATTCTACATGGTGAGTGTAACAAATATGTATATCCAATAAAATTAGTGCCAAAGGAGCCGTTTCACTGGAAAAAAAAAAAAAAAAAGGAACTGTATCAAATATTTGGAACCACTTTGACGAATGGATATAAATGATTTATTATTTCACTAGCTGTCCCGCAAACATTGTGTGAACTATACTGTGATGGCCTTTAACCTTAACTCTGATGAATTTGGCCACAACTTAATATTAAAATGTCACGCAAAGTTCAATTTCTAAGAGAAACTTGGCAACATTGTCGCGTGCTCTCACGCTGAGTTTGGACGGCCGGCAAATTCGACTGGAGATTAAAATTAAATTATTTATTTAACGACGCTGTCAGTTACCAGGATCACATCAACGACACCAGTGTGGCAGAATTTTGTCCCGCAGGAGTTCTTTTACATGCCAATAAACCTACTGACATGGAGCTGTCGTTTTAAGCACACTTAAAAACTATCAGTCTGTGCCGGATTTAAACCCGCAAACTTGGAATCAGTAGGTTGTTGTTGTAGTGTTTAACGCCCGCTTTTACTACTACGGCACCGCAGGCGGTGACACTGATGATACATGAAGATGGAGCACCGGTGGAATGAGATGGCGGGGGAAACCGGAGTACCCGGAGAAAACCCGCCCTGACGCCGCAGGAATCAGTAGGCCAGCGTCTAAACAACTGTAATAAGGACTGGCATAATATCTAAAGTGATTCACATAAAAAGGAATAGCTAAGACGGTTAAATATTACCTTTATAAACATGAGAAGATATAATACCCAACATTAAAATAAATTTGTTTTAAAAATTCATAGTATAAGTTCTGGAGTAAAGATTGGCATTGATTGGGTTAAAAGCGTTTCATGTGACTAGCTAAAACTTCGGCTGTATAGACGCATAAAAACTAAGTACAGAAGTAAACGTCCGCATAATTGGGCGCTCAAATAAGTGCTCAAATTTGGAAAATATTTCTCAATAATACAGAAAAATTTTCATTTTTAACATTATGGTTGTTGCCAATGTAATACAACACTGCTTATTTGTTCGCTCTAGAAATAAAATTAACAGGTAACCTGTGCCGTTCAGAAACACAGGGGAGGTGTAAAAGATTGATTTTTGTAGCGCACTGACTTAGTGCAGGATTTCTGTCGGACTCTCTTGCTCACGTGTACATATGGAATGGCGCGTTACAAACACATTAACTGGGGCACGATCATCATCTGAACTAATGATACTGCAACCTCTACTAGTGCAACATTAGTGACGACATATGTGCAAGTCTAACGTCCTGCTAAATACCCAGAAATAGCATACGTCAACCTTTTAATAGTGTCAATTTATTCCAAGCGTACAGTCTATGGCGTCAGCCACTGTTTTGTTCTGTTGGCTGGCAATTGTTTACTCCTCCTTTGTATTAAGAAGCGTGACACGTATATGTCATGGATCATGTGGAATAAATCAGGGTCATAATTTGTGGCAAACATGAGATTAACTACCCGCAATATTCCTATTAACAACTGTTTCCCAACACTGCGTTTGAGTAAAGTACGTTAGCAATAACCGTTAAGCTATATTCAGATAATGTAGATACAGGTTATGCAATGAGAAGGGACACCTCACGCATTGCAACCTACATAGTTCTATTGAGGTTACCACCTCCCAGCGGAAAGGGATGAAACGAAGGAGCCACAGGAGATTACAGACCACGCGCAAAAAGGCCACAGGGATGCGCGGAAGTCCCTAACAGTTACAGATTCGAAGACACATTCCACTACTGGAGCATGTCCGCGTGGAGTGCTCTTTCATTTTAGCAAGCATCTGCCCGACCATGCCCTAACCCAGGAAACCTAATAGCACACCTGAAAGATGCGAAAGAAACATAATTAAAGAGAAATAATGGATGAAAAACCAACCCACAATCTGCCTACCGACCGAGGAAAGCCACAAAAAACAACGATTAGATTGCGTGGTTGGCGGAAATCCAACCCGGAACCTCCCAAATGCAACAATCATACCTTAACTGGGAGCCACCTCACTAAGTGAGATATGAAATACTTTAGTATTTAAAAGAGTTAGGAATCGTTGTCTAGACGGCAGTGAAGTCGAAGGCATTTGAATACTTGGGGATAAGTCAAAATAGTAATGAAAGAGGAACAGAAGAAAGGAAAAATTCAATAGGCAAAATAAACAACATAACAGTGTAAGAACTTATTTGCAAAGTATATAAAGTGTAACCTGGCTAGAGGTAATTTATTCCTTTGTTGCTGAATCACAAATCGTTTATGAGTTGAAGGTTTGGGATAGAGAGAACAGTAGCTAGATCACATTCATAAAACATTTTGTAAAATGGTTTAGGGATTCCCTGGTGTTGCTTCTAATAGGGTAGTCTTATCTGGATTGGAACGAATTATTACAGAATGTATAGTAGTTGCGCATATATTGAAACATCAGCGTGATCGAATCAAGGACAAGATGGAAATATTCTCAAATTCAAGAGAAATCATTTTTTTCTGACTCCAAATGAAAAGTAGGGGAGGGTTTAAGGGCCCGTCGACAGCTAGGTCATTAGGGCCCCAAATAATAGACAAAGAGTATGGAAGAAAATTATATTAAGTATTGACGACAGTGAAAAGCAAACAATATGGAGTAGCCTAAGACATAAAACCCTACTTTTGAGTGTTATAGAACGGTTAAGAAAGAGTGGCGCGGGGAAATACGGAATTTTTCGACAAAAGGAAGGAGGGAGTTGTTTGGGGTAGTGGAGAAATAATTGGTATATTGGACTAAAAGCTAGAAACAAAGCAAAAAACAAAAACAAGGATGTTCATTATTTGAAGGTGTAGATAAACTCTGCGACCTCCAGGAAGGCCTTAAAATTTGTTGGAAATAGTAGTTAAGAATTTTGGAATAATTTGACAATTATATAGGAATGATAAGAGAGAAAGCGGTGGAGAAGAACGATTAAACCAAAGAAAGAACTGAAAGACAGTGATAATGAAGACAATAAGAGAACAGGGAAGGAAATGTAAGATTAGAGTTAAATATTGTGACGTCGCCGTATGTAGATTTAAAAATACCAAGCATTCTAAAAATAGCTTATGTTACTATTAACAAAACCCTACATAGTCTTTTAATCAACATTTTGTGTAAAAAGTTCATTCCAACACTTACTTCAGAAAAATCAAGAAGTAGAACAGTGCGAATAATTACTTATTACACCATGTGAATCAGCCACCCCAACGGTGTCCGTATATGTGTTACCCTCGAACTATGTCTTATATGAAACTATCCTCCTTTGCTAAAGAATAGGTTCTTCTGCAGCTAGTCTACATACAACCATGCATAGGACTTTAAACGCTGAAGCCAGGACCGAAGGAAATAAAGTTAAACTGTTACAAACTTTAGACAGGGAGGTTGGAGATAAACCATCCTCTATCCCTCGTTGTGTCTTTTAGCATTCACAGACAGCAGTAAGGACCATATGCAACATCGCTTGAAATAAAGTTGGAAGTCCGATAATAAATCCATAAAGACAGTATAAACTTTAAATATATTTTAAAAAAATCGTTTAATGTAGTATAAAATAAGTTATTAATTTCTCGCATACTCTGTTGTTCATAAGAAGTTCGCCTCATATTCTACCTTCCACTGCAATTTTTCCGTTAAACGTAAGCGTTGCACAAGTTTCAGGTAAAATATTTGCCGATCCATCATAGTTTCTTATTTTAGGTCAACTTTACAAACCTCAGAGCACTGTTTCATAGAATATGCCGCTATTAGGGTACCGTTGGCCTATAATTTAATTTGGGAAACCAAGGGCAAATGCCGGTCTATGCAGATTCATTTTTATTGGACATACATCTTGCAACCTTCGTCTATTAATGTATCTACATCCAATTATGGGTATTCTGAACATCGTCTCTTGAATTTTCTGTAGTTTAAATTGTTGTGAGTAAGTCTATCGTCCAGTAAATTGTCCTCATAACCTTCAAATACAGTGATTGAAACAAATATTCCTTTTAAAGCGGTATAGACTGCTATTGCCTGGAGAAAAAAATTTAACCGCAAAGACCACCATCCTGTTAACGTATTCGTTCTCTTGAATATAGTTTACGGTAGCCGAATCAATTTTCGGTTAAACTATCGGATTGTGTGCCCGGTAGCTGTCACATCTGTAATTCAGTTCTCAATCATTAACAGAAATTTAAAAGCGGATTTCAATGATTTAAGAAATGTAGTTATTTTCCCAAGATGAAAGGAGCCGTAAAAATTGATATGGATCTAACCGTCGGCAGTATATTTCGATACTGCATTAACCTGTACTGCGGATTAAGGATCAATAGGGCCAAAGATTTACAACGCCATTCTTCTTCGCTTTCGTCCAAACTGCCGGAGAGTCCTTGTTCCTAAGGAATATTTGTTAGTAGTGCTTCGACATCCAGAAACGGAAGGCTATCGAAAATAATTTATTTCGTGCTGCACTCAATCTTTAGGCAATGGTCCGCAGACCAAGTCAGGTTTTCAGCATCCAAAAAGTAAGCTGTAAGCTAATTTATTTTTCTAAATTTCTAAAACAGCCTAAAATATTATAAAATACAAAATATAATAAAGGGAATTCAAATATTTGTAATTGTAAGGAAGTTATTGAAAAAAAAAAAAAACTGAATTGATTTACGTAGCTTCTGTTTAGTTCATCACTGCTATTATTGAAATGTGTACTTGCAACTGAAAACAATTCTATATTTTCGTGTATTGAGAGCCACTCATAGTGCACCTTCTATAGATATTTTGAACTACAAAATACAGGCCATTAGGGGTATAAATGCCTATATTTGTATTGGTAATTGAGGACAGTGTAATGAATAGCATTACATCAATATTTGCTTCATTTGCGAACTTCTAATTTTACTTACTGAGAGTAGTCTGTTTTCAGGTTGGTCAGTAGCTTCAAGCAGGCGTAGCACACAAAAGCCATACATGCTTATTTTCCCACGAGAGGCGTAACCCAGAGTGAACAGACTTCGCGATAATGAATGCTGTATCGTAACTGAGTTCGAATGCATTATACAAGGTCAATGACCTCACTACCTAGCCCAGTAGCTCACGCATTGAGGCGTGAAGAAATGGAAAAGAATGGACAGTCTACACTAACAGGCGTTGCTAATTTCCCATCGCAGCTACGAGCATACAAAGACATCATGTGGTAAACTATGTGAGTGGTTAGTGGGGGAACTTCTAGAAGAAGAGAAAAAGCGACTATGGCAGACACAAAATGTAATGGCGGCTGATATCTGAGCATTACTATTCTCTTTCGTGTTGTATTGTGGACCTAACTGATATTTATGTTACCGGCCTTATAGCACAATTTCACAGTGTGCTCAACTATACAACACTGCAAGGCGTGACAAGCCTCTGATTGGATGTTGAATTGAGTTACGCCCCCTACCCCCTAACTCTTTAAATTTTGTGTCAGCCTTAGCACACCGAAGTGCATACATATTAAGGCACCGTTTATCAAAATACCTGCATCTATACCCGTAACATCCTGTGTAAAGTAAGGGCAATTACAAAGAGTCTGTATGCTCCTAACGGTATAAATGTTTAGTATTTCCGATTCACAGCCAACGTTTTACATTTACTGAACAATAATCACACATTTGAAAAGGTAGTACAATTAAATTCAGGCGGTAAGAGTTATAAACAAATTTAAAGAAGGTATTTTGTATACCAAAAATTAGTCATTGCTTGTCCCTCAGTTAAATCAATCGGTTTTGATGTCCAAAATTGTAAGTGAATAAAATGGATGGACTCTATATTGTTACAGCATCGTACCAGCTATCACTGCTGAACATATTTTGGTAAGTACAGAGGTTGGATATTGCCTACCTTCTTTGCTACAATGTTGTTTACTCGTGGAGCAACATTTACTAATCATGGATGCATTGATTTACATAACATGCGCTAATGGGCAATGGAGAATCTGTACTGGTTACGACAACTAGAATACAATGTCAGTATTGCGTGGTATTTCAGCTATCAAATTACTGCTAGCTCGTTTATTATGTGCACAACCGATTCGTAGATATACATCCTTCACACATACTTTACCAGCTGAAGTTATATTGTACTCTTATTTAAATAATATTGACGCAAATTAATTAGAAAATTCATTTAATTCAGTTTAAAAGGCACCTCACTATAATGCCTGACAATGAGCTAACAAAGTTACATAATCAATTGAGGAACAATATCTGAGTTTCAGTGAAGCATATGGTGTTAGACTTTCATTATTTGTTTTCAAATAAATAGAAGTTACACCGTAAGCTTTACTTATTGCAGGTCCCCTAAGAAAAGATTATTGGATAGATATACATTGCTTATACTATATAATATAGTGCTGTTAGTTTAAGAATCGACGCTAGCGACAAATACCGCGCTGCAGCAAGTCACCGCCCGCTCGCCGATAGACGGGACTTTACATGCCGGAAGAAACTGGCGCGCACTATTCATGCGTCTGTTAGTTTCGACCTTGCCACGCAGTAGAGGAGCGACTTATCAGATGGTTGGACGTGTTGTTTGCATGATGGTGAAATTTTCAGTAAGTGAACGTGCATATATAGTGAAAAGCTATTTTCTGAAAGAAAAAAAAATCGGTTTGCAAAACCAGGCGAAAATTTAGACGTAAATTTCCTGATCGTCCAGTTCCTCACAGAGATTCAGTACGCAAGTTAGTGAAAAAATTTATGGAAACAGGTTGTGTGATTGACAAAAAGAAACAACGAAGGCCAACCATCTGATAAGTCGCGCCACTACTGCGTGCCAAGGTCAAAACTAACAGACGCATGAAATGTGCGCGCCAGTTTCTTCCGGCATGTAAAGTCCCGTCTATCGGCGAGCGGGCGGTGACTTGCCGCAGCGCGGCGATTGTCGCTATCGCCAATTCTTAAACTAACAGCACTGTATATATCGTATACATCAAACAGCAAATTTATAGCCTTCATTCTATTTCATGAAAATTGTTCTATACGCTGGGCGTGAAGAAAGAAATTGAATAGAAAATGATGGAACACAAAGTGATTATTAAAATAAGCATTCTAAAAATAGGAACGAGTGGTCGCTGAAGCGTTTTATTGTGATAAATGCGTCAACATTGAATCCATCATTTTGGTGCCTATGATTGGAAAACCTGCTGTGAAATGACAGTTTTTGTAGAGTTTCTTGTGTGGCTCGCATTCGGGAGGTTGCGGGTTCAATCCCAGTGGCCGGGCTAGCTAACCCATAGGTTTTTGCTGGGGCTTCCCCGGGTCACCAAGCGAATGCCAGATAGATTCATTACATCCCCCGAATTTCTTGTCCCTCCATTTTATTGCACTTCTCATTTCCTTTCACCTTTCATTCGGCTAGTCTCTTTCAGGATAGTGTCAGTGGGGGTCTCGGCGTTGCATGGCAGGGAATATGTGCTCTGCAAGTCTTCATCGTTCGGCGGAGTGGTCTCCGGTCTCCGAACCCCGTGCGAAATGTGTAAGACCGTGGGTGGACGGGACTCCAGTTGTACTACACGCCGCCTGGGAGTTTCAATGTACAAATAGTATGAACCCTGCTCTCTGCTCTGTCGTGACTCCTTGTATCGGTCGCCCTCTGTCTCCTCTCGCCTCATCCTTCCTATACAAGGGGCATAAGTACAAAAGTCTTAAAGGTCGACCGACCTGCCGGATTCCCTCCGCGATGTCCTATCCTATCTTAGCCCATCCTAATAGTCAGTGTCGCAAGGTGAGTCTTATGTTCAATGCAGTATTTATATTGTGAAGCCTACTGGATGGTATGGTACAAAGAGTACGTACAGAACGTGCATGTAATTGTTATATAAATTAAACAATGATTTCTTTATATCCTAAAGTACTTGGAACCTTCAGCTTCAATTACACACCGTGGCAAGTCTTTTAAAGGTTCGACATATGACCTCTTAAATGCCCAAGAGTACATGGTCTAGTGTCCTATGTTTACTTCTAATGCCTTTTACTCGACTTTCTGAGCTTACGTAGCTGGTATATGAATTTTCTACATTTTAAATTGCTCAAGAGTGACATAATGTAACCACCAAGGGTAAACTTTTAAAAATACATATATTTTGTTTTAAAATGTTTTAAACAACCACAGTATGAAAAGAACTCTATTTGTACATTAGCATTTGTGTGATATAGTACTAACTTCATTTTCAAAATTGCGATATCTGCATACGGAACACCTGATTAATCGCCATAATTAAAGTTTTTTTTTTTTTTTTCAAAATATTAAAAGAAATCAGTGTAAAGTTTAAAACGGATTATGATTGAGATAGAGCAGTATGTGAGAAAACTTTGAAAACATTTAGATAAAAACTAAATGATTTGCAGATTTCATCTAATGGATACCCTTAATTCCTCAACCTTAAATAGTACATTGGTAACATTCAGAGCAGAATACGTGTGGTTCCTTCGAAAACTGTAATGTAAATACTAATTATTGTTCATCACTGACAAATAATAATATAGTTACACAAAGATATTAGAGACATATATACGGCCTTGACGATCTCCGTAGCTGAAATTCTATTACATATTACTCACATTTCATTTCAAAATACAGGCCATACATCCAGAACGTAAGCTATACGCTTTAAAATGGGTGTGCGCTGTTTAACACATTAGCATTTTATTACCTAAATAATTTGGGATTATATTCTTTATACTGTCAAGCTCGGGGCCCGAAAGGGCTTATTTCATAACTTAAAAGCGGCCTAACTAGCCTGAGCTAGCCGGATGCAACGAACTGACCTAGGTGCAGGACTCAGATGGTAGAGATAATTTGTGCATATAAAAATAACCAACGACGTGTTTAACACTAGCTTGCTTACTTACTAACTTACTCGGCATTGCATATGTGTATTCTGTAAGTCAAGGGTTGAAAACTAGGATATGGGTACGTTTGGAATGTCGTGATTAACCTAGAATGGGCACTCGTACCTTAAGTGTAAATGTTCAAAGATTGGTTCAAGTTTGTACATAACGAGGTTTATAATGTGAGTAATATATCCCATAACTTTTGCCAACTCCTATAGATCAAGCACACAAGTATATACCCTGATTAACCAAGCAATATGGATTTTCCTATGAATGGTTGAAGACAATTAATAAGGGTATACATCAAACACATGATATGATCGAAAATTCTATTGGGTAGTTTTTCGGGAGTTGTAGGACACCCTACCAGGTTTTATAGTATAAATGTGTATTTTAATTAGATGATTTAAATACTTCAGATTCCTAAATAAAGGATTAAAAGTGTGCTAGGGGTAATTTTTGAGAGTTATAAGGTAGCCTTAAATTTCCGTTGTTCCTATTCAGTCTGATCTATGTTAGTGCTGATCTGTATATCAGGGGTTGAAAATAGCGGTTGAAGATAAGAATATTTGATGTTTTTGAAAGTAGATTGTGATGTTTACCGGAAAATGAAACTCATATATCAAGTCTTGTTAAAATCAAAGCAAAAATACTATGATAAGAAAGGTCAGCAAGCTGAGATATTAATTTGGCCATACGAATCCGGTATAAAACTTCCCATTCAGCCTCTTGAGCTGAAAATCCTTAAAGATCTGCCACATTTGCAGCAAATTAAACAAAATTTGTCTGATATCCATATTCAAGCAAACGGGATTAAAATTTGTTGACGTACGAAGTAAAACTGCTAAGCCCTGACAACCGAGATTTAATTTCTTTGAAGTATTATACAGCCTATGTCAGCCTGTAAGAATAGAAATTATCAATGGCGAAGGAATTGTCAAAATCGGTTGAGTGGTTTTTGAGGTTGTACACCCTTCCCCCCCCCCTCCCTCCCACCCTCCCCCCCCCCCCCCACACACACACACACAAACACACTCACACAGCAGACACACAGATGTTCACTCTGATATAGATTTGGAAACATAAAAGGCGAACCATAACTTGATCATCGAATGACGTCGCAGGTGGAGCTAGAGCCATCCTGAGCGTCAAAACCACAAGAGAGAGCTAATACGAAGGTCCACCCAGAGACGAAGCTCCCCTCCTTCAACCAGGTAGGCGCCCACCGAGTGGCCTTTTCCTCCATGGTCTTTTTATTAGGCCGGGTTCTAAACATGTCCCCTCTCTTCTTACGCAGGGGCGGAAGGAGATACGCCACTTAAGCGCATGGACTCCAAAAGGGAAGACCTGAAAATCTCGACAGGAGCGACAGCGCCGCTGTTCGCCATCTCCCAGCTCTCTAGGCTGGTAGTGGAGAACATTGAGGACTCTCACAAACCAACCTGGACAGTATTGCTGAAACGTAACAGTATCCTTATTGGTAACCATTACCCAATTCAGTCCTGCCCAGTTCAAAAAACTCCCCGGCGACAGGGATAAGATTGTCGGCCCGAAATACTTCTAGTGACGTCAAGAGTACCAAAAGTGCTAGGGATACGCAGCATGCTCCGACGATAGCTGAAGGAGTGGGAATCCCCCCTACTAAAAAGCTACAATGGTCATGAGAACCAAAAACCTCAACCTAAATTAAGGTCTGGTAGTAGGGTGGGATTTGACCCACTCAAATAATTAGGCAATAATCCGTTGCAATCAAATTTGTACACATTCAAAGTGAAACGAGGAAGACAGGGCGTCATGTATTTCTAAATTCTGCTGTTTCTGCTTTTATCTGGAACGTAGAGTGTATAGAAAGACTGCCAAAAAGCAGCTCTTCCTTGCTATGCCGGCAATTCTATCCTCTACAAAGCTAAAATAAAAGGTTTGAACTCATTCACTATGACATTATTATACCTAATTACCGAATAAAACTGCGAAAGCTTTACCAGTTTAACGTATGTTTCCCCCTAGTGTAAATTATTTCTAATCCTGTCCTTCTATGCTACAGAACGTCCTCGAAATGCAAAATTGCATAGTTTAATCCTTCTCACTTCGGCTTTCAAGGAAAACATACATTCTTACTAATGAAATTTTGAATAGCTTTGTGCGTTACAATGGTGTGAACTTGGAACTTTTTCCCTTATGCATAATGCAGAACATATACAATAGGCCTATTCAATGTGTTATGGCTGTATTGTTTCTGGATTACAAGACAACGATCCGAGGTACTACTGAATCACATGCATAGAACAGATCAAGCAGAATCCCTACCGGCTATATCCAGGACTGCAGTCCAAGCAAAGCAGCACCTGCTTCAAATTTACCGAGATAGGTTTCCATTTCTGACTAAAGAATGTTTCACGATTAGAGATTTTCTCAGTAAGTTAAATCTAAAGGAAAAGCAACACTTATATTTGCCACAAAATTCTCGTTAACACGCTATTGGTCTTCTAGAGGCTCATAAGACGTTGAGGAGCACCTGTCAAAGCAAATAAGATGGATATGTTGGAAACAAATCTGATTTGTTACAATGACGACACAGCTTTTTTCACCTCTTCCCATATAATGTATGTATTCTACAACTGATATCTATAAAAATTCTTGTACTTATATCTAGAACGTGATTATCCACACAAACTTTGGTAGGTATAGGTGGTTAACATACCTTCAGTAATAGGCACACGAGAACACATATGAGGTTGATAAGACAGTCAACTATTTTATATGCCTGCATTAGCTTAGTAAAAACAAAAGAACGGCAGCTGAAAATGTGTAAAATTCAAAAGAACAATAATAAACGGTTTGGAAATGGCTAACGCTACGAAAAAAAGTAATCTTAGTCGACACAAATTGTATATCTTAAGAGAATTCGATACTGATATTCGATAAAATGTTAACAAACAAAACTTATAATGGTTCATAGAAGAAATTTTCACACATTAATCTGTGTTTGATAACCAGAAAGCTCTCTTGATTTCTTCTCACCTTACAAGAATATAATTCGAATATTTCCAATAAAACCCTCCCCCAAACTGCCCTTGAAAAATTTTCGTTTTTCATTCTCTGAGAAATGTATTAAGGATTTTGATTAAAAAAAATCATATGCATAAGATATTTTCATGGTATATAAAAGGAATATCCTGAGTTGTCTGCAGATAATCTAAAAATACCTTTTCATTCTAACTTAATTTTGCATAATTTTGTGTAAGTATCAAAGTATAAGATGGACGAAAATCTCGATAAAACCCACAAGTTAATTTACAAGTTACACTCTTTTTGCCATTAAAGGTTTCTACGGTGTTCCTTATTAAGTGATAAGTCGCTATTGATTTTATCTTGTGCTGGTTCAAAGTGCACAGAATTTCAAGGACATCTAACCCAGGTTTTAAATATTTGACCTTCGTTTCAGTCTATGAATCCCTCTTGTAGCTACAACGAAATGTGTAATAAAATATGAAATTGTGGAAACGTTTACCACAATCAACATTAAATAGACCAACAAGCTTTCGTAAGAATAGTTTAAGAGTTTGCAACGAAAATATGTAACACATACGCTTTTTACTACTTGTTACTAACTCTATTCAACGCTGCACCAGATGATACTTCTGACCTCATTGGCATGTAATACAGCGTGCATCTAGTAGCCGAACAGATATAATGTACCTACATATGGAGACCATACCGCAACTGGCCTGGAAGCTCCAGCGCTCTTTGTGCAAAACAGCTATAAAAAATAAGTTGACGAGAACGCACTTTAACTCATGAGATTATCACGTGAAATTTGGATCTGAAACATATAAGGTACCATTTTTCACGATATCCATGCTATAATAACTTAAATGGGAGGGTAAATAATGAGAATTGTGAAAAATAACATTTACTTTTTTATGCAGCCAATATTACTGAAAATTCCTCTTGAGATGCATATGTATTGTCATTACAGGCACAATACTTATACTGTCAATACATTTTTACCTTCTGTATTACGTAGAGTAAGTTGGGGAAGTATTGTATTCGACTCAAAATGTCAATGTTAAGATTACGTTTTGAGGGCCCCTGAAACCAAAATAAGCATTTTTAAAGACCGCTCCGCGTGTGCGTCTGTATGTGAACAGCATAATTCAAAAACGAAAAGTTGGTTCAGAACTAAAGTGGTATTTAAGTTTAGTATCTTTCAAGGATATTACACGAAGATTTTGAAGAACGTTCCTCCACCCTAAACTACCCTTTACGTGGAAAAAGTTTTTGAAAAGTTTGATTTTCCCAAAAAACGGCTCAAACTTTATTAGAATGTCACATGTTTAAGATATTCTTATGGTAAATGAAATGTATATTTTGAATTTTCTGACTATAGACTATGTAGCCCTGTTTACTCTTGATGACTTTTACATAACTGGTAAACCGTAAGAGATAGACCAACTCTTACTCTACAAAAATGTAAATATCGTTAAAACACACGTCATGTCTAAATGCATTTTATTATGGACTGAACCATTTTGCAGAATTCCTTATTATTTCTGTGAGTTTTGCAATACCTAAGCTTTTCTCAAATGGAGGATTGTTATTCACTTTTTTATCCCTTGGCCATGCAAAGAGAATGGAACTTCAAAGCCTTAATATAGCGACCAGCTTTAAAAGTTTTGACTATCGCTGAAAACCTACTGCATCCCCACCTGCAAGAAAATGTGCAATAATATAATTTCTGCAAAGGTTTATCTCGACTACCATGAGGAAGATAGAGGAATACGAGTTCGCAAGGATGATTAGTACAGGAGTAGAGAAAGTCATGTGAGGGCAACACAGGATATTTTTAAAAAGAGTATTGCACCTACCATTCTGCACCACTTCACAGAAAAGAAGTCTGATATTTGCACTCACATGACTCTCTCTACCCACTCTTATACAAATGTTTCTTAAAGTCTCTCATTATCCTATCTACTTCCTGTTATTCGAGTTAAACGTTTGTAGGGAAAGCTTTATTTCACATTTTCGTATAGGTACAATGGAAATAGAATAAGAAAACTTAAGCTATAGTGAAATATTTAAGTGTTGCTCGCTATGTGATGGGTTGATGTTCCATTCTCTTACCATGGCTAGGACATAAAATGAATAATGGCCTCCTATTTTAGAAAAATTATTTTCCAATATAAATGTTCTGTTTTCTCGGAAATTGTCAAAATAGCTAACTAAGATTTTACAATAGTAAAAGCTACTTCCAAGTGTTGTGAATCAACATTGGTGTTTACGAGGCCTTTGGTTATTAAAAAGCATACTTGCTAAAGGTTAATGAAAGAACGATATAAATTAGAAACAATCCCATCTTCCTTATCTTCTATCTATCTATCCCATCTAACTTATCGAATTTAAGTAGATCAGTGAATGTAAAATACATTCATCTACATTTTGGTAAAATACTTGAGTGTGATATATTAAGGACTGATATAATGAGTCACAAACTTTGAAAATTTAACATTGGTGAGATAAGAGCTTTTAAGCTCCTTAAGTAATTCTGTGTAAGACATGCAGTATAGTTATTTAATACGGTTTCCTAAGGACCCTGTTATACAGCATGTTCACACTCATCCACGTCCTATGTAGGATTTTAACACACATATTGTGCATACTGTAACCCAGTTATTCTTACCATGTCGGAAAGTCCTTCAAAGTTATTGTACTCTTTAAATCATCAGATTCAAAATAAATGTTAAGACGTGAGATAAGAAAAGAGCGTTAGAACAGAGGAACGTTATTTCAAAAGTTCTCCCTGAAACTACCACTGCTGTAACAGAAGGTTTACTATCTAGAACCAACCGCTGTAAGCAAACAAAGCACTGCAGCTACAAATTTACTAGCAGAGATAAAAGAATCACTTAAGGTAATGTTTAAGGCGAATACAAAAGAGTCTGTATTTGAAACCAGAGAATATCTAGCAGAACACGTAGCAAGAGGGACTCAATAGTTTCAAGCTCATTCTAGTGCTCAGAATATAGCGCATATTCAGCTCCACGTGTTTCAAACTGTATGACCTATGACTGCCAAATGTTATACGTCGTTGTAAATAGTATTTATGATAATTTCCAGCACAGATTGGTTCAACATCTCACGTGTTATTTAAATAAAATAATGTGTAATGAATGGTTCAAACATTTTTTTTTATATTGTGACAAAAACTGAAAGTCCGGTCCAATTATCGGTCTGGGTGGCTCAGTTGGTTAGACGCTGGCCTACTGTTCCCAAGGTCACGGATTCAAATCCGGCCCAGAGCGTTGGTTTTTAAGTATGCCTAAAAAACGACAGCTCCATGTCAGTAGATTTACAGGCATACGAAAGAACTCCTGTGGACAAAATTCCGGCACACCGGCGACGCTGATGTGATCCTAGCAATCGACAGCGTCGTTAAAACAACACAATTTAATTTAATATCCGGTCCAATTACTTTTTTCTTACTTTATTTTCTTCAAAAATGTTTGCACAAATACACAGTTCTCTTTTGCTGACAACACAGTCTACGATTTTTCGCGATGTTACAAGTCACAACTGTTTTCTTCTCGTAACATTGATTCACTCACTCCTTACTGTCTTTCTTCACTTTATTTGTCTCGCAAACAGCTGACTTTGACAGCACAATCAACCGACACTCATTAATTGTTTCGTTATCTTACCTTCGATGCGACCGCACACGCAGTTGACATACAAGCACGCGCGCGCGCGCGCGCACACACACACACACACACACACACACACACACACACACACACACACACACACACACACAGGCAGACTCATGTCTGTAACTAATTACTAACTCTCCTCGTCTCGCCTCCTTATATAGCGAGGATGATGTAACATGGACCTTTCTCGAACTTCCCCAAATACGCCGGCCGCCAGACACCTCTTGAATAATCTGGAAAACCCCTTTTGGTTCTGATTGCTGTCACGTGCTTGCTCGCGTGAGTTAGCCTGACCTTTAGGGTCTTTGATACATGCGGCGCAGTGGGGTGGGGCAGCACGACACCAACTGTCCTTTGTTGTGCACCGCGACCGACCTCACGGTAATTTTAAATAAAAGTAATTTTGAAATATAACCCAAGGCACTGATTCATAGGTTTTGTTCAAAATTATAGCATACTATCGTTAAAATATACGCTGAAATTTTATTCAAACAGCTTTTGAGAAACGTGTATCTGAACGGGTGTGCGCTAGCTAAAAGCATAGCGTACATCCTATGGAAAACAACTCTTAAAATCATTAGTTTGTAAAGTATTTTATGCTATATGCATTAAAATAGTTTAAGTGGTATTATACTGGCGCAACATGTCATATCATTACATCTAGTACTTTAAATCATGGAGAGGTTTAGATGAGTTCTATTTATTTTGGACACCTAACGCAGTCCTGTAACTAGAGTCCTCTTAGGATACTTATCAGTGTAAAAAGGCCAACAATTGGGAAAAATGAAAAAATGTTGATTTTAGTATCGTTAAACACTACAAATCTAGTTTAGTTCTAATTGATTTTATAGCTGCACCAACTTGGGAAAAATATCATACAGTGATCGAAGTAGATATGTCTGTAAACCTAGCTTCGTATAAAAGTTTAGCAAAATTGGTAAGTTTTGGCTACATTAATGTGAACAACCCCTTCAAGAAAGGTCTGAGGAATCATCATATTATACACTAAATTAGTTACAGAGAAGTGAATAAGACAGAGAAGGGTCTGTATATACACTACATGATTTTAATGAGCATAAACTGAGAAACAGTGATCGATCAGCATTAGCGTTCTAAACACTCTTTTCTCTGGTTTTCATTCTTCACGTATTCTACTTTGGAAATTGCTCCACAAAATGTAATTTTTGCTACAAAGGAATGAAATTCTTCCTCCTTATGAACGACACGATAAAAATAGCAAAGTGAATTTTTGTCAACATATCTAGTTGTGATGTCATGAAACACTAATATTCGTGGTGCAGGTCGAGGGCAGCGGCAACAGTAAAGGCTTGGAGCTGGCCTACCTCACACCTCAATTGGTGCGTATAACAAAGGCGCCCAAGGTCAAACTACCTCACACCACTCACGCGAGCAAACAACAATCAGAGCAGTTAAGACAAAAGGGTTTTTCGAGATTATTCGCGAAGTGCTTGGTGACCGGCGTATTTATGGAGATTCCAGCAAAGGCGTAGTCCGAGAAAGGTCCGGGTTACGTCATCCTCGCTATATAAGGAGGCAAGGCAACAAGTGCTTTGAGTCAGCTCTTAGTTTTAGTGCGTGCGTGGGTGTGCATGCGTGTGTCAGGTGCGTGTGTACGTGAGAGAACCGGCGCATCGTGAACAAAGATAGTGAAGCAGTTAATAAGTGTGAGTGATTGTATCGCCAATCACCTGTTTGAGAGACAGAGAAAGTGAAGCAAGACAGGAAGTAGTGAGTCATGGTTTTGAGAAGTAAACAGTTGTGAGTTATAGCATTACAAAGGACTGTAGACTGTGTTAACGTCAGTGAAATAACTGTGTTGTTTTTCCTTCAATTAAGAGGAAAATAAAGTGATTAAAAAGCAACTGGACTGGACTTTTGTCATTTTGTCACAATATTGTGTAAATAAGACAGCAAATATTGAAATCCCATATTCAGCGTTTATTCTCTCCCAAACTAGTAGGCTAATTAAACATTCCCCTCTATAGTTTACTGATATACTATATTATATATTAATTAGAAAACATTAATTTTTGGAAAGATAATTTCATCGTACAGAGCAAGTTTTCAAATCAGTAAAGGAATAATAAGAATAACACATCAGGGACGGATTCAGCAATATACACGAACTTTGGTGTAAATAAAATACATAAACCCTAATTGCTATATTACCGTTTCAAATGAATCGAACTGAAAATGTGAATTTTAGAAATTGCACAGTTGGATATCCTTAAAACACAATAATGGGATGACTGATAAAAGTTGCTATTATTTCTTCTCTCTTCTTCCTGTCCTGAAGTAACAAACGGCAAATATATCACTCCGAGTTAAACGCTTCGATTAATTAGCCATGTTGGTGCCATCTGCATGCCATGTGCTAGCAGCAACACACGCTTCCACCATCTACCTCAGTATTTGGAAATTGATTGCAGTGGATAGGAAAGAAACACGTGGGTGAATTTTAGCACATAAAATTGACCTAATTATATATCATAAGCGCTTGATTTGGCTCAGCACTGCTAAAGAGTTCAGCAATATATTTCTGGCTCTGGAATAAAATTTCTTGTAGACACCATTTTCAGTATCATCAATGGTGTAACTTGGTCTGCAGCCAATGGAAAACTATACTTCTTTACGTGGACATAGAACTAAGGATGAACCAGTTAGAGTTATCATTCTTGTTTCTCTGTAAAAATGAAGAATCATCTCCTTCGGAAAGTAAATTGATTCCCTAGAATGTATATGTAGCCAACTTTTAGAAAGCTGTGGTTTTTGGTCGATCTAAGTGCTTGCTGCTATAGAGGTTACCAAACACGAATTAAAATGCTTAGAAAAGAATACCAAAATGAAACGTCAAAAACATTCTGGGGTTTCTTCTAGTGTCGAGGATCTAGCGTTCGTATGTTGTCAACGCCTGATTTGACTCAGGTCTGCTACAGAGACCAAAATTACATTTTTGGCTCCAGAATATCATTTTTTGTAGAAACTATTTTCTGTGCCTGGTAAATGGGAACTGCTGTGCTACGTAGTTCCTTATGCGGAGTTAGATTGCATAAGCGTGAAAACGTAAAATGTTCGTGCTTGTTTCTCTATATTAATAAGCACCTCGTCTTCAAAGCAAATTTTATCTCTAAAATGCATGTAGCAAACTTTAGGGAAAACCTAAGACCGTGGTCCAATTCAACTCATACTGCTTACACAACTATTATGAACATCTATTCAGTTACCAAACACAAGTTAAACTCCTAGTTATATACAAGATGACCGACAAACTTTGGGAGCTGATAGATAACATTATGTTAAGTCTTTTTGTTAAGGAAAGTTTATTTGCTGCGGTGCTTCGTTTAAGCGCTAGACGAGTTAATGTCATAGATTACTGCCTCCCACCCAGTTTAAGTATTTACGGCAAAATCAACAATACAAATTAGTATTGCATTTATCTTAGTAAGGCACACAATCTTAATCCAAGAAACAAACACAGAACACAAACAAAACACAGACATCTCATTGTTTACAGTTAATCACAGCTTTAGTGTTCAAAATTAGACCGACAAACTTTTAAACCAGAGAAATAGGTGGTGTCGTTGCAAGAGTACGGCAGAATAGGTCACGTCGATGTGTTAACAGCAATGGGTCTGTGCTCCATTTGCTTTGAATGTTCGAGGGAGTGCAAGGAACTACAGATTAGAAATACGGATATTTCAGTGGATGGAAAAATTTCGAATGGATAAGCTTTCCGTTTTTCCAGTTTCGGTTTTTGGAAACTAAATCAAGTAATGCAGTAAATTTCTATCTGTGTATTCGTGAAAGTTAATTACTTTCTTCGATTTTTCTGACGGGAATAAGCTGCTGTTTTCCGCAAGTTTGTAACTTTTCTGAAGAAAACTTACTCTGAAATGTGTTTTTCCTTAATGGAGGCAAGATTGGTAATATCTTTCTTAGCAAATTTTCGTGTCAAACTTTCTTAATCCATTTTAATCCATTCTTCTGTTGGTTATTTCACAGTTTTACTCAAATTATTATTAAACCTGTGGGATATTTGGAAGAAAATTGATTCACAATACCAGTTCATTTTTCTTTCGAGGTAAAGAGCTCCCTGGTGGCGGTAATCTCACGGAAGGTTGTTAGGTTTCTATTTTCTCAAAGATAAAAAGACAGCTATAATTGAAAAAAATATCTTATTCATAGTACCATCAGTTTGCCTCAGGAGCTGGGTATATTTAGAATGTCAGCTCTTTCTCAGCGTTCTGCACTTCTCAAGTAGTGGCAATGAAAGAGAACTTCCTGTATTTTTCGTCTGGAATCCCTGAAATTTCATCTTTGGATATCTTCTCTGTAGGTATACTCTACTTACATTTGTATTAAGTTCTATTCCCACTCGACTGTTTTTCGTGTTCGTCAAGAATGGGCGTGGCTTAAAACTCGGAAGGTAGTGCCTCTGATCGATGCGAAATATCCAGCAGGGATGAAGAGTAGGGTGAAGATGAAGATAATGAGGCAATGGAAGGAGGCAACAATTCTAAGGATGTAGCTGGTGATAGCTTTGGAACCCAGAGATGGAATTGTCTTTTTGGACTTGTGGTTAAATACCAAAGTAAAGCTTACAGGAACTAGATAACTTACGTACATCTGAATCAGCAATTTTAATTATGTAAACGAAACAAGTAATGCTTGCGGACGCACTCATTAAACAACTCAGGTATCATTGATAAATATACGGAGCACTGGACATTAATTCCTGTAACAGGTCAGAAACGTCACGTCTGTCTCATTAGGAATTAAGTTTGTGGAGGGGTGAGCCTCAAGGTTTAATTAAAAGCTGTGGCTTAGTAAAGCAGCATGAAATTTTGAAATTACGTAGCTTCTTTCTGATACAATTATAATTCGTATATTTGCATCAGCCGCAGTCTTCAGCAACAGTATACTAGGAATAGAAACATGGCTGATAGGTAACTTCTTTGGGTAACTATGAGCTGCTTAATGTTTTATTTATCTACTGAATGATTCTATTCGGAAATATGTAGAAGGACTGCATCTTTTTGTATTATCTACGTGGTGCTCTTTTACAATATGGTACTGCGTATTTTTGACACGATTTGCAAAAAATGCAGTCATATCAGCCGTTTATGCGAAGAGTCTGTCGCGTTTGGACCGCAAAAAGCGGGCGAGGGAAGCCGGCAGAGCCTGGGGTAAACACAGACAATGTGTGTGTCTGTGCGCGCGCTATTGTTGCTTGTGGGAACCTGTCTCTACAAATAACCCATACACTGCATATGAACTGAAAGACAATATAAGAAGAAATTAGAAGGATTACAGAGAAAGAATCTTTAGTGTAAATGCAAGTTTCATAAAAAAATATCTGTAGTGTAAATACTGAAGGAGACCACTTTGAGCAACAGCTGTACCTGGCTAGTGAAATAAAAATAATGACTGTGTGAGTGCCAGACTAATTAACATTCGGGAATAATAATTAATAAGACCTGAGTATTGATAAGCGATAATCGCCCATCCTCTGGACACTTCGTGAGTTTTGCACTAGTATGTGCCTCAATACTGAAAGCATGTTTTATCCCTTACAACTAATGCATAAAAAATTCAAAATCGGTATATTATAATAGCATATCATTATATCGGACATCTCAAGGAGAACCGGATTATGCAAATAAAATGGGCCAGCTATCTACTAGTACTTTGCTAGAAGTTTGGTGAGACACGTTCAACTGGAAATCAGTTTGTATCTCCTTGGATCAGACAAGCTCATCCTAATGCATGGCCCACACCAGGTTTACTCAAAGACTCGTTTGTACACGAATAGGAATTTTAGGGTTATTTCACACGAGACCAGCACGGCCCCGTCAGACACTTCTTGCATTTATTCAAATGTAACGCTTCAGATGTGGCACTTCCATCTGGGTTGAAGGGCTACATTTGAATAGATGCATAGAGATCGTGGTGACTCCATGGTGGTGAAGTCATACCTGTATCTTTGCATGTTAGTCTTGAGTGTTCTATGGGACCAAGAGTACTATTTTTCATACATATAACGTAGTTTTCATCATTAAAACTTATCGTTAATAACGAGTCAATATCCTCTCTGTATGAAAGTTTTTCTTTATTATCATCATGAGGAAGAATCCGGAGATCAGTCGCGATGCTAACTTATTAAGATGCCTGTAACATTAAGCTTAAGATGTTTATTAATTTTTGGTAGCAACTTTGCACAAATCTATATACGCCAATTGTGGCAAAGCTCTTACTTCCACTCAATGTATTTACTTACGACTCGGAATTACAAGTCAAATTTTTGGAAAGGTACATACAAATTGGCATTTCAAATAACGTTCTATGTCCTAGACGTGCAGATTCAGACTGAAGCATTTGCAACTCTTCAAAACAACCAAAAATTACCTGATGCGCTTTTATCTGTATAATATTTAATAATATTGGAACCGAGTTACTCTAGCGTTCCTATGTGAACTATTAAGTATTTAATTAAACTACATAAATACTTTGGTGGGTGTATTTTTGTGAATTGATCTGACCGCTAATATAACCACTTCTGCCATATGTATACCATATAAATTAATGTTATGTTGACCAGTTTTATTTGCATATTATGTTTCCTTTTGTTAATCCATCTACAATAAAACAATTAGATATCAGTTTCGCAGTTAGATGTTACTTATTAGTTTATCCCATAGATTAGGAACTTATTGAATCCTCTCTAAAAACTGTGTTTTAGAAGTGCTACGCCAAGTGGTGGTGCACAACATTGGTCATTCAAATAGCCTGGAATACCAAAGCCATCACATAGCGATCTGCTTTTTAAAAATAGGATAATCACTTTAGTCTATCCTTCTCATACCTACAACGAAATGCATAAATGTGTATAGAACGGTTATCTCATAACAAGAAGGGGATAGACTAATACATTTTGTAGGAATAGTTAGTAGAAGAGACGTTAGAAAGTTATATAAATGCATGGTGTTGGATTTTAAAACCACTGTAAAAGTTTTCAACCACGTATACATAAAACTGCTTTACCTGGCCAAACTGGTCACATACTTGTTCATTTACATTGTTGTTCTCAGTGAAAATGATAGGTTACCTTAAACATTGTATTCATAGTCATATTTCCAACCCCTTACGCACAAATCTGTACCATTCGAACAGTCTGGATAAACGCTGGGTACTTACACTTGAAAATGAAAACTAGTGAGCTACTCAGGACTTCCAAATAATACCTGTCAAATCTTCAAACCCTTACTTATAGAATGCATCGTATAGCATCAATTAAGACAACTAATATAACATAATTATATGGATCTCAAAACTTGGAAATGGTAGAAATTGAAACAATTTGCTATGATACACACTTCCTCTTGTTTCAGTAAAGCAAATGCTTAAATTTTACAGACTAGAATGTTACAGTCACATCTACCACATATGACATTCAAATAAAAAAAGGAAATAAAAAGGAAATGGTAAAAAGTAGTTAGAACAGTGTGCAATGACACACATTTGCTCTTGGTCCTGCAGAGCAAATGCTTAAAGTTTTACAGACCTGAATGTTACAGCCACATCTACCACATATGATATTCAAAACGTCAGCTCGAACAAAACGAAGCACGTAAAGACTTACATGTAAACCTCATACAAGTGCATGACAAGCCAATTCCAAAGCCATTACCCGCTTCTTTGTTCTGGCGCTTTCGATTAGGACGGGTATAGGGAAGGAGGAGCGTGGAAATGTATGTAGGTAGCTGCACCTCTGCTAACACGAGGCCGGCTGGGGTAGCACCTATGCTTATTAAAACTGCCCTGTCGAGATGACGCAGTTATTTAAGTGAGCCGAAAATACGATCCGCGCAGGAACGGTTCACATACTGCATCAAAATAGGAAAAATGACAGACGATGTGCCTATAATGTCACTACATTTCTTTCGAGGGGAAATGTATTGGAAATGTCAGGTTTGTGTAGAGACCTTTATTTATAAAACACGATAACGTTACTTATTTTCGTTTTCTCCTTTCCATTCCCCATAGATTAAACTTTCATTTATTTCCTAATTTATCTTCTTTTTCCATATGGCAGAGTCACTTGTGGATTATGTAGACCCAATCCTGAAGTCTTAGCTAAGTTCACATCTCCATAGTTCCAAAGTCCAGATTCAGTCTTATAGAAGTTCGCGCAATAACCTGATGAGTTAGTACCAGTCAGGAAATGCAAGAAGTTTTAGTATTTAGTGTTCATTGCCAAGCGGGATGGCTCAGGCGGTAACGACTGTGGCCCGCATTCGGGAGGTCGCGGGTTCGATTCCCGTGGCCGCGCACTCTGGCATGGGTTTTTCCGTGGTTTCCCTATGCCATTTAGGCGAATGCTGGGGTGCATTATTTCATATCACGGTTTCCTTTGCATCATTTCCCTTCACTCCATTTCCTTCTTATCTTTCAGGTGTACTTCCAGGTGTACTGCTAGTGTTGGCAGTGCCGGGCAGATTGCGTGGTTGACTGCGCATGGTAACTGCTATTCTCGGCGCTAGGTGGCGTTTGGCAGCCCTTGTCCTACGTCGAGGGGGAGACGCTCAGTGCGACACCGGACCTGCGGTGTGATGGCTGCTCGGCGGGGCCTGGCGCCGGGATGAAGAGATCTCAGCACTTGTTCGAGACTTCCATGCGTCTCTGTGGCCTGTCTAGCTGCGACCCTGTGTGGCACCTTCGATTCCCACGTTTCATCCTTGCCTCCTGGGGGTATTAGCCACAACAGATCTGTCGTTGGTCGACGTGGGCGAGATGTCTCCCTCTGTGTCTGTACTCTTTGCCTTTGGTGTTCATTTATTCACTTCTTAAAATTGGCATGCACCGTTACGATGCCATTTCTGAACTGAAATGTGCATTTGAAAGGAAAAAAGGGACCCTATTCACCTTAAATCACAACAGTATTTATTTCCTTTCTCTCTTCCATAAAGTTTCCACATCTCTCCAGCACTAGCATCCTCTAAGCGCTTATTACATCTCTCTATGACCAGCTTGAAACATATTCACACAAACACAACTAATGAGCCAATCTAGGAAGGTGTGGAACAAACCTCTCAATGAGATCCACTCTGGTTCCTCTAAACAAGTAGAGCTGTACAATGTGACATGATTAGCGACTAGGAAGAAGTAGGTCAAAAATTAATTTGCCTTCAGCAATGAAATGCACCACAGTTATAGCATTTCTGAAGTACAAAAAGAAACGAAGCCACCGGTGATTGCGCCACTTTGGGCTCCATAAACGCTTATACACTATAATGATGATTATATTATCATTCCTTTTATATTATTGTTCACAAGGAAAAGGTATTCTAGCTTGTCTCTATTTCAAGACGCTAAGGACCTGCTCCTGGCTCTTTTCACTACTAGGAGAGTATAAGCTTTATTGGTTTGAGGTTTTGAGTTGTTGTTGCTGTTATTATTATTATTATTATTATTATTATTATTATTATTATTATTATTATTATTATTATTATTATTATTATTATTATTATTATTATTATTATTATTATTATTATTATTATTATTATTATTATTATTATTATTATTATTATTATTATTATTATTATTATTATTATTATTATTATTATTATTATTATTATTATTATTATTATTATTATTATTATTATTATTATTATTATTATTATTATTATTATTATTATTATTATTATTATTATTATTATTATTATTATTATTATTATTATTATTATTATTATTATTATTATTATTATTATTATTATTATTATTATTATTATTATCATTATTATCATTATTATCATTATTATCATTATTATCATTATTATCATTATTATCATTATTATCATTATTATCATTATTATCATTATTATCATTATTATCATTATTATCATTATTATCATTATTATCATTATTATCATTATTATCATTATTATCATTATTATCATTATTATCATTATTATCATTATTATCATTATTATCATTATTATCATTATTATCATTATTATCATTATTATTATTATTATTATTATTATTATTATTATTATTATTATTATTATTATTATTATTATTATTATTATTATTATTATTATTATTATTGCTAGCATTCTGTAATGTAGTGATGTGGTTCTTGCAATCAAGAAATGTCGTTAAATAAATTTACACACACACACACACACACACACACACACACACACACACACACACACACACATATGGTGATTTTTTAATACTATGATTATTACGAACTTGTTTTATATCCAACTATCAAGAAGATAACTCATTGGTAGTGTTATTTACCTTCCGCTCATATTTTTGGATAACATAAGCAACTTCTTAATCAAGTGGCTAGAAGCATGCATAGTATAGAGTTAAAAGGCGATGCTTGGCGAGAACAAACTGCCCATTGCGGTACAAATTTACATCCCCTCCGTCCTATACGAACTACTTTTTTGTGCTCCCAAATGTACATATCCCTGAAACATTCCATGCTATGTTTAATTGTCCATGCAGGGCTTTAATCTTACAGTCAGTTTACATATATAAACAACTTCACTTACCTGCAGCAAAAAGAAAGAGATAAAATTAAAGCGACAAAATTGTGATGATTGGTTAACCACTTCCGACATTGGTTATACAATCCTGGGATGCATATTAAAAGTAATGATTTTCTTTTTTCCTTGCACCCACCTATGCTAATGGCAAGGTGTAAGAAATAATGACTACAGTATTCAGTATAATCAAGAACTGAATCAAAAAATAGAGTTTAACGTCCCATGTGTAGTTGAGACTTGCAATTTGCACAGTAAATTAGAGAAAACAGCTATACAGGCAACTTTTGTCGGTTTGAATTGAACCTCCTCTCTAGCGGAAAAAGTAAACGTTTTATTACCTGAGACATGGCTTTTTCTCCCTTGAGAAACTAGTGGAACTCAATTTAGCTAGCGTTCATTCTGAATGTACTGTATGCACTTCCAGAGCTACCCCTTTATACAGATTAGATGTACTGAAACAATGGTAGAGTTGACTTCCAACAACTTACGACGTATATTCTCTCTTATCCATCTTATCCGCAAAGTACCAACCTAAATAATCACCAGCACGTTGGTGCCGGTGCCCAGAATTAAGAAGAAATGCAATGCATTTATCCAACTGGATGTGAAGATAACCATTCCATGAGGGCTTAAACTTAACCGTCCGTGTTCGCAGGAGAGACTTAAAAACCAAATGTGTATCTAATAGTTGGCATATATAACAGCTAAAACACATTCAGTAAAAACGTGCAAACGCATTACACACACGCGCGCGCGCGCACTCACATAGGCACGCAACCGCACTGTCAGCCCCACACCCACTCACCCCCCCCCACACACACTTTATGTGCGTATTTACTTTATAAGGTAATAATTTTAACTGGAGGTATTACTCAGGGGCACCGAAATTTGCCGTTAGATAGCCCTCATTTCTATATTATAAACACACTTGTGTTGAGTTAGACCCGCCTGGTGGTCTCTCTCACCTGTGGATTTTAATGGGATGGGCCCAGGTGAAATAAGCGGTGATACTACATGCCTGAATAATAACGTGGCGGACTCAAGCCTACAGCTGAATGTTTATGCAGTTGCTCATTCTTCCCGGGCATTGCTAGAAATTAACAACTCTTCGCTCTTATTTCGAGGATGAATTTTACAGTGTTATTAAAACATCACGGAGAAGAATAAACAAAATCAGCGCACGTAAAATTGTAATAGCGTTCTTACAACGTTTTTACATAATATAGGGATATATCTGATGCGTTTTCTGTTAAGTGAGGTGTTAGAATTTATGGCACCTTATCCTGAATTTTCGCCACATTAGGAAAATTTACTTTAAGGTTTTCAATGAAAAA